>JBBPDH010000130.1:18025881-18037602 GCA_037974565.1 Clupeocharax schoutedeni
ACAGGCCTCTCTCATCTTTTTAAGTGGGAGAACTTGCACAATTGGTGGCTGACTAAATACTTTTTTGCCCCACTGTAGTTCTTCCCCTTTTGGAATATCATCAGTTGTATTGTTTCTGGTGTATTTTGAATCTCTGTTTCAGAAAAGACATCACATCATTCCAATAATGATATTATTTATTATTGTTGGTTTGTTTTAATATTGACATATATGACCCTGTGGTAGCTCTAACTGCAGAGAAGATTCCATGGTGCCCGTCAGTGCATGATGTCATTTTAGAAGCAATCAAATGAAAGATTACAACAAAACAGAATTTTATCTTTTTAAATGATCCGAGGAATAGTGCTTAATATGAATAGAGACAAGAATTGATTAGATTTCTATTTTACAGTGACATTAAGAATTTAACTGACTGCTGAGTGGGTTTTGTGTGTTTTACAGAAATCGGTGAGTTTGTCCTGGTCCCAGCACACACAACTCCCACAAACGCCACCAAGGAGATTGATGAGCTCTACGATGTCTTTGAGGATGTTAGACAGAGGTGGAGGACAGAGGTAAGAGTATTACAGATGCAATACTGTGATAAAGTAAGTTTGTGGATAGAAATTCATGTTTCTCACACACACTGCCTACTGGGTTACTGTGGTTTTAATGACCTTCCTCCATACTCAACTCCTGTCTCACAGAATATGATGTTCCTTGGGGATTTTAATGCGGCCTGTGGCTATGTAGCCAAGAAGAACAGGAAAAAAATAAGACTCTACACCGAACCCTCTTTCACCTGGCTGATAGAAGACAAACAGGACACTACAGTGAGAGCATCCACAGACTGCGCATATGACAGGTAGATCTGTCCTTTTCTGTTTAGACATTATGTTGCATCTAGTTTGTGCTGAAAGTACAAGCTAAAAGCATTTGAGTAAATGACGTTAGCATGTCAAACTATGATTTAGTGACATGCTCCCCAATAAAACATAAAAGGTCTACATTACAGTTTCTGCAGCAGTCTCTGCACCCCTTTTCCCACATCTCTGTCTTATCCTGTTAATTCCTCTTCTGTTCTCCCAGGATAGTTGTGCATGGAGATGTCTTTCTCAGAGCTGTAGTGCCATTTTCAGCGCAGCCGTTCAACTTTGCCAGTGAATACCATCTTACAGAGGACGAGGTACATTTATGGTTTTTCCTATTACACTCTCTTCATTAAAAACATGTATTAGATCATTTTACATGGGGCTTTCACTCACTGCCATTTTATCAGAAACTCCTTCTAGCACTTTGCACTGACTATAGCAGATCTGCTGCCACCAAAATACTAACACCCTTCTGTCAAAGTGAAAGTGATCCCCGATTCTCAACACAGCACTCACACTGACATGGTAGTGACTGGATAGTCTTGGGAGGGCTTTTGTACATACTGTGCAAACAGCCATTTTATTAGAAAAAACAACTACCTTATTGATTTCCTTCCTGGGGTACAGTTGGAGATTTTAGCTCGTCA
The DNA here is from genome assembly GCA_037974565.1 of Clupeocharax schoutedeni. Classification (NCBI taxonomy): domain Eukaryota; kingdom Metazoa; phylum Chordata; class Actinopteri; order Characiformes; family Alestidae; genus Clupeocharax; species Clupeocharax schoutedeni. The sequence goes on from JBBPDH010000130.1 coordinate 18,027,380, forward strand.
TAATCCATGCACAGTTTGTTAGTCCTTGAGAACAGCTCTTGTCTGTAGTGGTGCACTCTTCAAGGATTCAAAGTTATTATTGTCATGTGTACATTGTACAATAGTGTATATAGTCTTTCTTGAATCTTGAGTCCTCTTAGCTCACTAGAAAAATACAAAACAAACATAAATGATATCGATTCTAACATACTATTAACAAAGTGACTAGAAAGTATAAAGTGCATGTGCAAAGATAGTTATAGTTATAAGCAGCTGTAGTTGTGTATAAGTAGTATTGCACATTGTGTTTAATGTAGAATATAAATATATTTCTCACAGTATAATACATTTAAGCGTGTATTATTGCATATTGTAAAGAGCATGGCATATTGGTGTGTGTTAAATAGTCTGACAGCAGTAGGATAAAAACTCTGGGGTAAAAAGTAGAGCCCAACCGATAAAGGATTTTAAAGGCCGATACGGAAACAAATATTTATTTCCGATATATCGGCCGATATATGTATATATATATATATATATTTTTTTTTTTTTTTTTTTTAATCGTGCGATAAAAAATTTTTCGCCGTTAATCTACCCCTAACATTAGTTTTTTGTAGTTATCAGTTTTAACTAACATATGATAATGCATTTTAAAAAGAAACAGAACAGAGGAACATCAAAATATATTAAAGTTCTGATAAAATGTATAAAAATACAAACTTAAGATATGAAACATAAAGTCCTTTGAACAAAAACAACAACAACCAAATCAAAGTTACTGAATCAGTCAATCCTCAATAGCTCCAGTCCAGCAAAGGCAGGTTTTAATACAGGAACAGTTATTTGTAGTTATTTATGAGTATTCACTAAAATATTATTGTCACAACGGAACAGAGAATATCAAAATATATTAAAGTTCTGATAAATAAAATGTATAAAAATGAAACTTTAAAGTCCTTTGAACAAAAACACAATAACAACAACAACCAAATCATAGTTGCAGGATGTGTTGCCAACAGGGACGGTGTAGAGTGCCCTCTGGTGGACAAACTATACAATGCCAACACTCATGACATGGTTGAAGGATGTTTCGTCCGTTTTTATTTTATTTTTGAAATATTCATTTTATCGGCCATTATAAATGCCGATACCGATAGTTTGGAAAATGCCTAATATCTGCCGATAATATCGGTCTGCTGATAAATCGGTCGGGCTCTAGTAAAAAGATACAGGTGTTAAAGATGCGGCAGTTGTTTTGAGAACAGTCAGTCACTAAATGATCAGTAGATGGGTGACAAGATAGATTTTTAAAAAGCTGGATGGCAAGTGTACGCCTGTCAAGTGATGTGAAGACTCAGTGATAGTTTGTCTTAAGACTAAGACAATGTTAGATTCACCAATGATCTGAACATATAGTCCTTTAACCCAGACACCTCATTACAGAACTCTGTATTTGTCTTTTTAGGCTCTAAAAGTGAGTGACCATTACCCAATAGAGGTTGACTTGAAGGTTAAGTCGGGAAGTGAGCGGACGCACACTCCTCCACACGTCCTGCCTTTGATCTTCTGCTTCATCCTGTTCCAAATGAATTATTACTGATGTGCTGGAGACAACATGGGATGAAATGAGAATGCACTGATGCCCATACTTGAATTTCTTCCATGCAAAAGCTGCACTTCAAAGGATGAGGTGCCTGTGTGATTGTGAGACTAAAGCTACCACACGTGCCTTATACAAAGGAAATTAGCTACACTGCGTAGCTCATCTTTATTTCTACGCACATTTTCCACCTCCAAACCATGAATGCTTTTTGGATTGTCATTTTTAGGTGATTTGTATCTGTGTAATGAGGGAGTGTTTGGCCTAAAGTCATCAACACCTTATATTAAGGTGTGCATAATTATTAGGCAGCTTCATTAACTCAGGTAAAATGGGCCAAATAAGAGATTCAGAAAACTCTAAAATGTCATACATTTTAAAAGGCCTTTCAGATGCAACTAACTCAAAGTAACTAAACTATTAATTTGGTTGTGATTAGCAAACAGGGTGGCAAAACAAATAAATTAAGATGGTGCCAAAATAACAGCACAAGACTTAAGCATTAGATGTGAATAAGAATTCTTCCAGTGGTCCATATTCCAGAAAAGCAATCCACCTTAAGTGTACCTCATGACCTCTTGGTCCAGAGGCAAATGTCCTAGGCCACCACTGAAACCTGCTGCTTCAAGAAGACTTATGTAGAACAGTTCTCCATTTAGCCTGCCAGCAAAGCCTTGAAAGATGACAGAATAATTACCCAGCTCCTTCCTCAACTGGCTATCTTTATCGAGAACTGTGGGCCTTTCTTAAATACGAGATTCATATTGAGAAAGGCAATACATCTCTTTGAACAGCACTTATCTGTGTGAAAGGCTCATGGCAGGTGTGAAGAGCCAGAAATGTTACTTGTTACACTTACTATAAAATTGAGAATAAACAAGGTGGTGTTAGGGTCATTTTTTGTGTACATTTCATTGCCCATTAATTGTGTACATTTCATTGAGAGACATAACTCACATTTTCTCTGCTAATCATTCAGATTTGAGGGTCAATTACATTTTATATTAACTGAGACCAGCATTTGGCCAACAGTGCAAGGTCCCAATCGTCAGTGTACACATTTCTCCATTTTTGTATTTCAAGTTTTAACTCCTGTACCATAGATGACATCGGTGTTAAACATGCTGCCTTTAAATTTTGTAATAAAATGTTGCTTTGATTGTCATCATAGCATCCATTATTTTAACACCAGGAACACGAGTAAAGGTCTAAACTCAAACGGTCACATGGAAACATTTAATTCACCTATTAATACTAAGTACCTGGTTCACCACGACTGTAGTTTCTATTAAGATCTCCAATGTCACTTACCAAGTACAATAACCTTGGCCAAATTATATAAACTTAGTTTTGGACCCAAACATTTAATCCAACTGAAATCATGTACATGTTCAGTAACTGATCCTTTGCTGCACCTGTTTTTTCTTGAAATGCAAGTGTAAAGGTGGTGCTGATACCTTTACATTTCTAACCATAATTTAAGACAAATAAACCTAGACACATTTAAAAAGGCAACAGCAGAGACTCATAAACAGCCATATTCTGTAATCAAAATCATTTGATTTTATTTCACTTCAGTAATCTGAGAGCCCTCTCTCACACGGTTTGTGGCATGTGTGAAGTGCTTAGTTGGCATGCAGGGCCTTCCAACGGGTCAGTGGTCCATGGCTAGGGATGTACTTCACTCCACAGCCATCAGGGACCAGGCGCTTCTCCTGCAGGAGGTCATCAAAGTCAACTGCGTTGAACTTGGAGAAACCGTACTTCTTGGAGATGTGGATCTAAGCAGAGAAAAAAAAAAGTTGGGGTTAAAACAATTTTAAAAAACCCTCCAAGTTCACCATTCGGCATAAAACATTTGTCTCAACGGTCCCTTTAAGGACCCAGCACCTCCCAGCTGGGCACATACACAAACCGAAGATCTACTGTCTGCAACCTTTGCACACCAGAAGAGCACAGAAAACCCAACTGGTCGGCTTAATAAGCTGCAGATCATTTAATGGAATAATCAGGTTTGATTAGCCCAAACACTACCTTTGGTAAATTAGCAAAAATCAGGTGCAAACCTGTGTAGTAATGCATATTTACATTTAAGCTTCCATTTGCCAATGAAATACACTGAAATGCCCTAACTTAAGATAATAAATCACTTGATTACGATAAGTTAATGGCACTGCAGCTTACATTCCCTACAAGCACACAATGAAAAGCACTGAAAAAGTGTACCTTCTGACGGCCGGGGAACTTGAACTTGGCTCTCCTCAAAGCCTCAATGACATGCTCCTTGTTCTGGGCCTTTGTGCGCACAGACATGATCACCTGTCCAATGTGCACGCGAGCCACTGTACCCTGGGGCTTTCCGAAGGCACCACGCATTCCAGTCTGGAGCCTAAAGACAGAAAACAGCCTATGTTACTTGCACATCTTAATATGAAAAGTAAATGCAAGCTTATGGCAATGAGTCTTAATGTCTCAATGGTCCCTTACAGGACCCAGCACTTCACAGCTGGGCTCATACACAACCAAAGATTCACTGTCTGCAACCTTTGCACACCAGAACAGTACGTGCAACTAGGTCTGGTCGGCTTAATAAGCTGCAGCAATTTTAAAACTGGGCACAAACTCACCTATCAGCTCCAGCACAGGATAACATTTTGTTGATGCGGATGACATGGAAAGGGTGCAGGCGCACGCGGATGTGGAAGCCATCTTTACCGCAGGTCTTCACCATGTATTTGTTAGCACAGATACGGGCAGCCTCAAGAGCTAGAACAAGAGGACATGTTTACTATGACAGGAGTAAAAAAACAAGAGACTTGCATCAAGACATACTTCTTTCCAATAGAATTTGTCACTTAATTTTAATATTGGTCACCTAAAAAGCTTCAACCAAATGTGTAAACAAAGACAGGAATTTAAAGTACTGGCAAAGTTACTATACCTTCCCATTCAAGCAGGTCAATGTTGTCTCTTACCTTCAGAGGACAGCTGTTCATATTCATCAGACACCATGTGACCGCACAAGGGGAACTCATCCACCTTAGCCTTCTTCCTGCCCAAGTCGAAGATCCTGATCTTGGGATCTAGGTTTGGAAAAGAGATTGTCAGATATGGCTGACCATTATAAATGAAAGTGTTTGGGTTGATTTTTGAAGGCCACTGAAATTCAGTGATTGACACCAACCCAGTTTGGCCATAAAACTCCAATGTCGAGTCCAGTTTTACTTTACATTTGGACTACAATACTATATGAAACTGTCCTTTTCATGCTACCACTACACAGATGTTCTTGGAGATGTGGTGTATGGCCTTACCAGGCACACCCCGACAGAAACGGGACTTGGGGTAAGGCTTGTTTTTGCAGTATCTGTAGCTGTGAGTAAGAAAACAAACTAGTGTCAGAACAGAGATGAACAAAAAATAACACTTCAACTACACATGCTTAAAACATACACTAAATAGACAAAAGTATTGGGACCCTTGACCATTACACTGACCGGGACTTAATGACATTGCATTCTAATACATAGATTAATATGGAGTCGGCCTGCCTCTGCGGCTTCCACACCTCTTTCCAAGTGTTGTGTTCCCGTTCATTCTGTAGAGCATTTACATATCTTTATGTGATATGTACCTTGTTTTGTGAACACAGTCCTGCTGAAATAGGAAAGCGCTTTGCACAAACTGTGTCCACAAATCTGAAAGCAGGTGTCCCAATATTTTTCGTGATGGAAACAATCTACCCAACGAAAGTAAACAGTTATACACACGACAGATACCTTGACATTCTTCAGCAAATCAAACGTACGGTCAGTAATTTTTTAGAAATACAACATTACTCGAATATAAAATAGCATTTATGGGCAATGTTAAAGTTTCTATAACGGGACGTTTAGCTCTTGGTGTTAGCTTCAGAGGCAACAGGGGACTAAAGTATAAGACTTACAAACGAGGACAACAAAATGCATTAATAAACCTTTTGCAGCTATCCTCTGGTCAACCAGTCCTGAGAATTGAGCTTAATATGTAAAATCCAGCAAGACTGTGTTGGCCTCTGTTCTGCCACATGGTTAGAGGCCCTGCCATTTTCATCTCTCTCCTCACTCCTCACACTAAACTATAAAAATCAGCACTTACCAACGGGCTGGACGGCGGCCCATGGTTGCGATCTGGAAAAAACACAATAATAGCCACTTTAATGCAAAGCCGAGTGCCCTAGACAACACGTATAACTATATTTTTGATAATTTTTTCAGGAGCTGCACTAACCCGCCCGCACCACGAACTCACCTAATGGAGGAAAGGAAGCAGTAAGAGCTTCCGGTGCGTCATATCGTGAACATGGAGAAGCATCGCAGAAATGATCAGGTTTTACACGATAAATACGACTTTTTGAAAGCTATAAACGCTCTGAAACCGAAATGAACCTAAACTACGCTGTGTTAGCTCTTATAAAGCTCATCCTAATATTGTTTAGTCCTGAAATTTGTCTCTCGGACTTTAGTTATAGTCGGGAAATGTAGTTTTTTCCTCCCAGAGGGCCTCAGTTTGTAGTTCAGACAGGAAAAAGCAGTCCATAGCTAAAGCCTCCTTATGCTGGCCAACGCTAATTTAATATATTTAATATATAATTTAATATATTAATAACATTAATATAATTAATATTTAATGTATATATATATTCATATATTAAATAATATTGTTTAATATATTAATCTATTAATAATTTAATGTATTTCAATATATTAGTTTATATTACTAATAATAGATTAGTTTTTTTTAACGTTTTGTAAATGTGTGCACTAAATATTTTTTTTGTAGTATCGAATTAACTTGCACAGACAGTGTAGTGAAATTAATTCATGGTCATATAACTGTGGGAGTTTGCTACAGTATTTTTTCACTTTTTAAAAATGAAAGATAAACTAATTTTCTAAAAAAGAAAAGAAGATACTTTAGCATCACTCACCCTATTTTTTACCCAAGGATTAAGCTGAATGATAAAATATTTTAATTGAATAAGTAAGCTCTTACTATTCTAACAGCTTAAAACTGATCCTACCACACTTTTTTCATTTTAAAATGTCTCTATTTTACTGTATGTAATCTCTCATTGTTGTAATGTTGACATATATGTGACCTATGACAATAAAAACAAGCAAACTAACAAGACCTCTTTTGACACTACAAATCTGGATACACACAGGAGGGCGACAAAGATCAACAAACACAACCATGTCGCAGTCAGCTGTCTCCTTTCCCCCAAAAGATGTCTCTGTTGTGTCATTAATGCAAGACACTATGGGGGTGCTGTACAAAAACTTTCTTTCCTCTTAATTTTCTGGAAGAGGAATGACCTCTTCTAAACTCTGGCTAATGAAGAACAAATGTTGGGGGTGGCCTTTGGAATCCATGGAATCACTAACATTTGTTCTCAGTCGAGCCAGATATTACATGTCAGTACAAATATCCTCTCTCACCCATATTTCATGCAGAAGGCCTAACGTCAGTTAGAAGGCTGTCAGTGGAATTCAGTAGAAAACAAGAAAATGTACTGAAAGAGAGAGAGAGAGAGACAGTCAGAGAGAGAACAAGGCTCCAGCAACCAGCTTATGATTAATCAAGAGTGTACTACTGTGTCCATGAAGCTCTTTAAACAATCCAAACTATTCCTCTTGTCTCTTCTTGCATTCCTGGCCTAAGTGGAGCAAGCAAACACTCCTTGCCTTAGATGGGACTGTGCTCAGGTCAGCTCTGACTCAGATTCACATACATAACTGTTCACTTTAGCTCACTGAAACCTGAACCGCAGTCAGCCACAACCCACTCTTTATCTGGTCTTTTTTTGCCAGCATAATCTCTCTTTCAACATAATTGTCTAGAATAATAAATGAGTATCCTTGCATTTTACACAGTTCTAACAAATTCTCAAACTGTCTCATAATAGTCCTTCATTTCCCTTCACTGTGAGCTTTGTGTCATCCTCACTGCTGTCATCTCAAATCAGGTTCTCTCACTTTTTTTTTTTTACAGCTTTAAGCATACTAAGGGCCCTTTCAACCAATTGCGTTAACATTGTGTTAACATTTCACAATAAATGGACCACAATTTCAAAATTATTTTAAAATCTTGTACCAATTAGGATAATATACTTTACATTTATAAAGAATAAAAACTAGAAGACAACACTGAGAAGTTCTTGGGTTGGTAGTGGGTTAGAAAGAAAAAAAGATACATTTAGAGGGAAGAGAATTCTAAAAACAAGAAGCAAAAGTGCTTGATCACCAAAACTATGGATGTTGAGGAATGGTTAGTAGCCCAGCAGAAGCTCATGTGAAACTATGGGTGGGTTTCAGGAGGAGAAGATTAGATGAAAGTAAAAGAGTAAGTTTGTTGAGAGCTTTACATGTGAGAAGAATTATTTTGAAGTGTAAAGTGTACTGTACAGGACACCAGAGTTCAGAGAACAGGTCATTCATTCAGTGTTTGATTTATAATAAGCATGTTCTAGAATGTCTGCTAGGTGAGAAATCCTCCAATAAAGGGTGTTTTTTGGATGTTGCAGCTTTAGATGTCATAGAATGGAAAAAAAAACATTCAAAAAATCAAACAACAGAGATTCAAGAACTGAACCTTGTGGGACACCAATGTTGAACGTGAAAGTTAAGAGAGAATAAAAAAGAATTAAACATGAACAAAATAGTTTATCCGTACATGCTAATGTTACTAACAATTAATGGATGGTAGTAGTCACAATATCTTTTGAGCAATGCTAGCTGACCACTGGGTAACTATTCATTCTTAGCGGCATTAGCATGTATCTCATGTTTTCATATCTAGTATCTCATGTCTGTTGTTTCTTGACCTAATTAAGTTAACCTAAAAAGAACTTGATGCTAATCAAAAATAACGTCTGCCAGGTTCTCCCTCTTTCACGTGTCTAAGCAGGAAGAGCATGGTGCATGTTGTCCTTGTTTGACGCTGCCCTGCCAGGCATGGTTCGAAAGCTGCGGGTTTCCTGTGTGGTTTTCCCTGACATGCAATTATAGAAAGCAGATAGCACTTCACACATCTTCTCTATAGACCAACTGTTATGGTGAAGATTCTTTTAACCCATACACACCCAGTTTTACTGCACAAGAGCCAGAGGCTAAGTGCAGCAGCCCACCAAAATCTTCACACATAGGTCAGGATGTGTGAACCCATCCTGTGTCCACTGCATAAAGGGTCACCAAAATACATTCCAACATGTGGAGCTGTCTCTGTTCTTTGTGCCATAAAGGTCCTTGTAACTGCGGCAACATGTCACATTGTTTTGAAGATAAAGTCTGATCACCAAAAAGGTGCCTGGATAATCTATTTGTTATCTGGATAAATAACAAAATTTAGTCATTTTGTTTAGTCATTTTGTGTTTTATCCAGAAAAAACAATACAAGAAGGCTAGGATAGCACATTTTTTAATACCAAAATGTAACTAACACAAATGAAACATTCACCTCACACAAAGAATTTGCTTTGCTCAAAAAGCACTAATAGCATATATCCACTAAATTAGGTAACAGACAGTAAATTATAGATTTTTTAAAAGCTTCTGGACTGACAAAATAAAATCACAGGAGAGGCTTAGCTAAGATTAGCTGAAGTCAAGTTTTGAAAAACTACCCAAGTATTATTGTGGATGTAACGTTTCAGACCCAGCCTAGAAGTGTAAATCTCTGACATCATGATCCAGTTTGACTGTGGTGCTTTAAAAAGCAATTTAATGTGATATAAAATGTATTAAATTGAGTTTCATCTAATTTTATACAATTCAGTTGATGCAAATGTATTCAAAAATACTTTGAATGCACACCTGATTGCAATCATGTACACAGTGCCAGAATACAGACAATAAAGGAAACATTGGAAAGTATTTTCCACATAAATTATAATCCAAAACTGATCTAGTTTTATCTTTCAAATCAAGCATTTTAGACCTCTAGTGTGCCCTTTATGCACTGCATTGTGTGTTACCTGTGATGTTTGTGTGCTTGCATGTACCCTCGGATGGGTATGGAGTGTAATTTTGTTCTAATGAGCTCCAAATGTGTGTGAGGAGGTACAGATCACAAAGAGAGGATGGAGGACGTAAGCAAAGGCCAAAGATCAGAGAACAGAAAGTGTGATGGTGGAGGCAAAGAAGGAGGAGGATAGAGAGTAAACAATGAAGCTTTCTCCTCTGAATGTACTACAGCGTTCTGCATGGCTGAAGTCCAGAAAGCTGCAGTGGCCAGCATCTGGGCAGTGGACGCCACACCCAGCTGCATTACTGGGGAGAGGCCTACTGCTCTGAGAACTGAATATAGCTAAATTAAATCTAGTTTATATGATGTCCATGTCCAAAAAATGCATGTTTGGTGTCTGACTTTTGCTTCTTTATTTTGCTCTGGAGCTACAGCATTGGTTTAGATAACATCTGTTTGGGGTCACTTAAATTGTTGATGTGGTTATTGACACTGTATGCCACTGTTATCTATAGGAATGATAAGGCTCTTTGGTGGTGGTCAGTGTTGGGGTTAGTTACTCTAAAAAGTAATATATTACATATTACATATTACTCTCAAAAATAGTAGTGCCTTACTTTACTTTATTACTCCCTGGAGA
>JBBPDH010000130.1:18046318-18071559 GCA_037974565.1 Clupeocharax schoutedeni
CATCATTGCTTTATCTACAATTGATGACTCGGCTTCCTGAATTTGGCTCTTATCGCATGGCCCAAATATTCTGCCAAACTGGTTTATTTAGATCTGTTTTTCTCTCTGCCCCCCCCCCCTCTGTTCTTGCATGCCTGCACCTCTTTCTCTTAGAGATGCGATTCATGTTTTGGGAATTTGATGGCTAGCCCAGACCATCCATGTCCAAAAAAGGCCTGAGACTGGAGTGGTGGGGATTCCTGTCATGTTTTATATGTTTGCTATGATGTGCGTCACCATCTTTCTGAACCTTGCCCAAAAACAAGACACACACAGACACACACAGACACACACAGACACACACAGACACACACAGACACACACACTTTAATTGGGGCTGGAATGTTGGTCTGAATCAGAGCCTACCCTGAGAACATTCTGACAATGGCCTGAACTGTCATACCTAGTTTTGAATCTGAACTCGTCCGAGTATGACGGTCCATCTAAACCTGACCAAGAACGAGATCCTGATCTTACTTTATTGATAATTACACAAATTTCACTCATGTTTAGACTGGATATACTTTCCAACATGCATGACAGCAGCTTTCAGAATGAACAATTCTTTTAGGTAAAAGTAGAAAGGAGGATTAAAGTAGGAAAAAGCTAAATGCAGGTTAATGTAGGCCAGGATTGTTGAGGTAGACAGGAACTAAAGCCATGCTGTAACTGAACTGGCTAAGGAAGCCACCCCATTTCCCTTCCTAAATGAGGACTATCAGTATTCTGGATCTTTTTGGGTTTAGGCATGTAAAAGCTGCTACAATCAAGCCCAGTCTAAGGGTGGGTTTAATTGATTGCAAGGAATTTAATGTTATGCAAGAGCAGTGACCCTGTCTCTAGCTGAGCTCCCAGTCTGGGTTTTGGCCACACCCTCTCCATGCTACAGTTCATCAGACTTGGGGCTCTGATCTTCCTAACAAGATCCAACCTGCTTAAGGTTGGATCTCACACACACACTCGCACACACCCTCTTTCTACAAGTTTATTCCCGTTGTATACCCGCATGCAGAGTTGTCATAGTTGCTGCTTAGTCATAAGGACCATCTCCTATTGTCAAAATTTTTCCTTCCATTCTCAGAGATGGTGAAGGTGAGCTGTTCCCTGTCCCAGTTAAAGGATAAATGTAGTGTTTTTTCAACCCATACCTAACCACATTTGAGATGAACTGTGTATCACAGGCTATAATTCCCTGTACAAAGGAAAAAAAACAGAAACTGATGCCTTGAAACAGGGATGCTTGAAACAGTATTTTGCTTTCATCAGTATTCTCTGTGGTAATTGACCATGTGTGTTAGGTGTGGCTAAAAGTTTTCAAAATAGGTTTTAACCAGGTCTTTTTCCCTTAAAGATCAACTCTGCTCTTTCTTTCGGCATTCAGTCAAGGGTTTGTGGGATAACTCTGCTTTTATTTTATTCGCTGGGACGTGAAATTCTGTTTCATTGCCCTGTGGCCTAAAAACATCTCCAGCATTTTCAGTTCGAATGAAATTCGACCTGAGATGGTCCCTCACCAGAAGTCAAGCTGAATTCCTGCAAACTTTGGTGGGGGATGAGGTTTGTAGGCCACAGTCTGGGAAAACGAGGACAAACAAAAAATTGCAAATGGATTATTTTACATGGCAGGAAGGCATTATTGGATAACTGGTGTGGGGGTCAGGAGGAGGATGAGGTGTTATGTGATATTTCAAAATATACAGCGTGTTCAAGGCTTCTATTTAAGGCCATTTCTTGTACATGTGTGTTCACGGTTTTATTTTTTCCCCTTGTACTATTAAGCTTGAATTGTTGGCTCAGCCTGAATGTTTTTGCTGGGGAATGTTGAGTCTACAATAGTTGCATAAACAGCGTTCACTGGTGAAGGACAGTTATGTGATTATAAATACTGGCAAACCTATCCTTTGAAAGTCCTTGTGTTGGGTTCTGTATAATCACGTACAGCACAACTTCACTATGGATTTCATACCATGGTACTGCTTCTCATGGTCCTATTGTTTTAAGCTGTCAAAAACACTTATAAAGCTCATGTGCATAAATGGAAACATGTTTTATACATGTTTTAAAAGCACCTGCTTCTCTTTACATTGTGTAAATATTTCATGATTTACAAAAAGGGTTCCAGATTATTTAGAATAAAATCTCAATGTAAACCCCCCCCCTCCCATGTTTACCATTTGGGAAATTGGACTCTGATATACTGGTCTGTAGCTACAGGACCGGTTTTGTCCACTGGGGTTGAATTCCATAACCATGATTCATTAATCCAGCTCATGTCCACTCCAGTTGGGAGTGGATTGTGTGGGGCTGTACTGAAAGGGTCTCCTCCGCAGAGAATTGAAGGCTGTCTTTGGTGGAGCACACTTCAGTTGGAACAGGAAGAGTTCTCCCCACCCCACCCAGAGAACGAAACTCCGCTAACGGCCAGTAATCACCCTTGTTATCTGTACCTCATCAAGATGCAGCCACTCACTAAGCTGTATGTTTCTGCATGTGCCCACGTGTTTGGAATGGATCTGAGTGTTCTTGGCTTGTCTGTTACATCAGTCTTCTGCAACTGAGAGAACATCGTACTCTATATTTCTAACCAAACTGTGGGCCGGATGGGTGTGTGCTGTAGTGAGGTGCTGAGAAAGAGAGAAGTGTGAATGTCTATTATAACTGCTGTATCTTGAGTCTTGTGTCTTGCTGTGCATGTTAAATAGGACGTCATATGCTAAACTCACTTTAGCTATAGTGGGTGTATGGGCTACAAAATATGTTCATGAAGTTATTTGCACAAAATCACTCTCACATAGAGATTCACCAGCTTTATTCTTCAGTTTCAGGCCCTTTCAAAACGAGCCGTTTGGACGTGGAGCCCATTGTGATGTAATACTGGGCCAATTTGCATAGAACCGCCCCTCATTTGTCAAGACCCCACCCACTAGATAAGTTGAAGGTTGGGCACTTTTTTCTGCCAGTTTTACGAGCTCAGATAAGCCGTGCACTGTGGCTACAGGCAGAGGCAGGTCGCAAATTCCTACACTTTCTCCCAGACAAAGAAAACCGAATGACTATGTGGTTCCATTTCAGTTTATATGAACACAATGGGTAAATCTATTTTTAATCATATGAATATAGTATTTCCTGAGAATGGGCTACCCATATTTCTTTGTGGTTTTGATTTGTTATAACTTTCATCAGTTCTCTTCCTATTTGGATGGGGTTAAATTTACACAGCTTGTGTAATTTGCTTTTATTGGTGCTACTCTATATTTACCTAGCATGTACCAGAACACTTATCAAGTCTGAAAGAATTTCTTAACCGTTTACTTGTTCTGGATGGCAAAATCTCCATTCTCCATCTTTGAGAAGAAAAAAGGGAGACCCCAAAGGCTGGGTAGGACAGGGAATATGCCGAGGCTTCTGTTTAGATATAGAGCAATGTTTTATCATGTGAAAATGTTTGTCCTTTTTTTGCCATGTAATTTAACTGCAGTCTGGATGTGGGTTTTGTCACAGATGTATAAAGGGACCTCCCTGTTTAGCTGATGGGGTTATAATCAGATTAAGGTTACAGTACAACCATCTTGGTTTTGTTTGCAGATTTGAGTCTCTTTACTGTACAGCATCTGGAGAGACAGCCATTAAGTGTTCTAGGCAATTTTGATGATTCTAATACGACTGTAGGTCTTGGATATTGGCGTTAGTCTGGTTCTATTTAAAATGTGTGGGAGAGGGGTGATATTAAAGTGGGGCTTCGTGTGCTTAATACCTTCCATCTCCCTTGCTTCCTCTAACTGCCCACTTTCTTTTGTGTTCCTCACAGACAGTAAGGCCATAGTGGATGGGAACTTGAAGCTCATCTTGGGACTGATATGGACACTGATTCTGCACTACTCTATCTCTATGCCCATGTGGGATGAGGAGGAAGACACAGACGATGCCAAGCAGAAGACGCCCAAGCAGAGGCTCTTGGGCTGGATCCAGAACAAGCTACCCGAGCTGCCCATCACCAACTTTAGCCGTGACTGGCAGTCGGGCAAAGCCCTGGGAGCACTGGTGGACAGTTGTGCTCCAGGTGAGGCGAACTTGAAAATGGGGCATTACGTTGTATTACGTTGATATTGTCCTTGATGTCTTCAGTTTGACCCTGTTTTTCTGTTGATATGCTGTGAGTATTAATCAAGTATTTAAACCCACAGGTCTGTGTCCGGACTGGGACTCCTGGGATCAGACAAAGCCCGTGGACAATGCCCGTGAGGCGATGCAGCAGGCTGACGAATGGCTGGGGGTTCCTCAGGTGAACATCATGGGCATAGTTAATCTGGGTTGTTGTGTATAATCTGTATACACCAGTTAAAGTGGAGTAAAATGTATGCCTAGAAATTGACAATATATATCACTGAGGAATGTTTCTAAGCCATTGTGCAATTGCATTATCAAATAAGTGGGGGAAAAAATATCAGAATTCATGCACCTCCCATTTGGAACATCAGATTTCCCTTGTCATGAACTATGAAATTGACTAGTTGATGGAACAAAAACATCTCTGCATAATTTTAAGCATTGTTTTAGAAAGTTTTATTGGTAATTTTTCGCTGACATGGTCTGTGGAAATTTCTTCTGATGAAAGAGTGACTATTTAGGTTTTGTTTTACTACTTTGTTGCTATGGAGATTGTGGTAAAGTGCTGGTAGAAAGGCGTTTTTTTTTTTTCTTCTGCCACAGCAGAAATGAAACACTAATGATGTTTGAAGTAGACTGTTTCTGGATGATGTTGTGCCAGTCTTATACATTGCATGCTGTCAGTTGCAAGTGTGGTTGGCGACGTTTCCTGCTGTCGTGTGCCTTGTGCCCAGGAGTTTATGCCGCAGGCTGGCATGTGGTCTTGTGAGCTGCTGGTCTCCTATGAGACAGTCTCTGTTTTGACTCATCTGACAGCATGGTTTTCCCCTTTTGGTGACAGGTGCAGTATATTAAAATATGTCTTGTTTCTTTCCCCTGTACCAGGTTATTACTCCAGAGGAAATTGTTGATCCCAATGTGGATGAGCACTCTGTCATGACCTACCTGTCGCAGTTCCCCAAGGCCAAGCTAAAGCCTGGTGCCCCTCTTCGTCCCAAACTTAATCCCAAGAAGGCTCGTGCCTATGGACCAGGTACAGTCATAACCCACATAATGCACAGCCTTTTAATGTTGTGTTTTTCTAAAGAAAGTACTGAGAATGTCCTTGTGTGTTTCGTTTACTCTTTTACTCCACACAGAATGAGCTCACGACTAAATTGGCCAGTTTGGTCGTAAAGTAGTTGCAGTCAATCATACAAGCTAATCATCAGTGCATCCCTAAAATTACAGCATTAAAACTTCAGGGTTTGTATGTAAAAACACTATTTACCTTTTGTTCAGGTATTGAGCCCACTGGTAACGTGGTGATGAAGAAAGCCCTGTTTACAGTGGAAACCATCAGTGCAGGCCAGGGGGAGGTGCTGGTTTACGTAGAAGATCCTGCCGGTCATCGCGAAGAAGCTAAAGTCACTCCCAACAATGACAAAAATCGCACATACTCCGTAGTCTACGTTCCTAAAGTCACTGGGCTACATAAGGTAAATGCTGGGTCATATGTAAAACCCTCTTCCTTAAAGTTATATGCTCTGGAGACGGTATTTGTCTTCACTCAATAGTCTGACAGTGTTGGAGGGGAATGTGAAACGTTCAGCCGGTTACATTGGTGACCTGTTTCCTGTCCCTTAGGTGACCGTGCTGTTTGCGGGGCTTCACATCTCAAAGAGCCCGTTTGAGGTAGATGTGGGGATGGCACAGGGAGACTCTAGCAAGGTCACTGCCCAGGGACCAGGTCTGGAGGCTGTGGGCAACATCGCCCATAAGACCACCTACTTTGACGTTTACACTGCTGGTAAATTCTCCCTCTTTTCCATAATCAGTATTAGAAATATTTAAAAATGTATGTTATAAAACTAGTTTCCCCCTCTCAGGTGCGGGAGTTGGTGAAGTAGAGGTGGTAATTATGGACCCCAGTGGCAAGAAAGACACGGTGGAGTGCAACATCGAGGATAAAGGCAACAGCAGCTACCGCTGCACCTACAAGCCCACCCAGGAGGGGCAACATGTCATCTATATTACATTTGCTGGAGGCCAAATCTCCAAGAGCCCCTACACAGTCAGCGTGGGAGAGGGTGAGTAGTCACCAGGGACAGGGAATGGGGGAGGGGGACACTAGAAGGGGAAAAAAAAAGGATGGACATGACTTAAGTTGATTAGTTGGGCCATGAGGAGTGGGAGGAAAATGTTAGTAAATCTTATAAACGACTGGCAAAGTATTTTCTTTATATAATCTTATTCTGCAGTCTTTTACTTCCTAAACCCTATCTGCCTTTGTGATCTCATTCTTTTTTTCTGGGCTGCTATTTCTTCTCTGGTTTACTATCCTTCTGAAGGACAGCGGTCATCTGTTTGCTGATCTCTCTTCTCTTTTTGGATCAGCCTGTTGGCCTCTGATGTGATTTTTCCTGTCTCCTTGGATCTATGTTGGGTATTTCCTTCACTTTGCATGCTCCGTCTGTTGCATGTTAATAAAATGACTGTCTCCTGTCTTTGCTGGCACTCATTATATTCTCACCCTAGATAAATCAGACATTCACACAGTTGTGTGGTTGACCTTTTGTTTGTACACATGGTTAACCTCATTTGTATGATTTGCTTCAATGGAAACTGGGGGATCCCCATGAGGCAGTAATTTAAGGGCATTAATAGCAGCATTTTATCAGGCAATAACACAAAACCTATGTTACCTTTATTTCTGTGCAACTGCTGTTTTTGCCATTTCCCTTGACCGTATGAGTCATGTTAAAGCTATCTATTTCTGCCACTCACAGTGCCTTCTATCTCAACTGCAGCATGCTTGGGGTTTCCTGTCTGTCTCTTAAAGCCTCAGCATTCAGAGAAATGGCTGGGAAGAGGATGGTCTGCAATACATGTAATCATTAAATGTCATATTGCCATATTACTTTCCAGCATGTAATCCCAGCCTGTGCAGAGCCAAGGGTCGTGGTCTGCAGCCCAAAGGCCTGCGGATCAAGGAGACTGCAGAGTTTAAGGTCTACACCAAAGGAGCTGGCACTGGAGACCTGAAGGTCACCATCAAAGGACCCAGTGAGTGAAGCTTTGGCTGTACTTCATCAGCTGTCCTTGATGTTTTTAATCATGTCACTAATGCAACTGTGTGTTACAGAGGGTTTGGAGGAGCCCTGTAAGAAGAAGGATCTGGGAGATGGTGTCTATAGCTATGAATATTACCCCACCACACCTGGAACGTATATCATCACAATCACCTGGGGTGGCCAGCATATTCCTCGCAGGTTAGTAACTTTGCTTTCTTTCCATTTCGAAGCAGACAAACTACCCGAGAGCAAAGTGTTCTTGTATGTTTTTCTCCTTCCATGTTCTCTCATTGACTTTGTCTCATTTTCTGGCTCTCAGCCCCTTCGAAGTGAAAATTGGCAGCGAGGCAGGGCCGCAGCAAGTGCGGGCATGGGGCCCAGGACTGGAGAGCGGTATTGTGGGCAAATCTGCTGACTTTGTGGTTGAGGCAGTTGGAGATGATGTTGGCACTTTGGGTACATTTTTCTAGAATCTATGTCCAGTTGTAAAGATGTAAAAATGCATGTGAAATTGACCATATTGGACTTCCATCACCAATTTCTCTTTTCAGGATTCTCTGTGGAGGGTCCATCACCAGCTAAAATTGAGTGCGACGATAAGGGTGATGGTTCCTGTGATGTGCGCTACTGGCCTACTGAGCCAGGCGAGTATGCAGTGCATGTTCTTTGTAAGAATGAGGACATCCAGCACAGCCCCTTCATGGCAGAGGTCCAACCAGCACCAGACAGAGACTTCTATCCCGACAAGGTATGTGCATTCCCAAACTACTCCTATTTGGAGTCATAAGTAAGCTGCTAAACTGCAACATGATACTGACTGGTTTATGCCAATATTTTACAGGTGAAGGCGTATGGCCCTGGTCTTCAGAGCAGTGGTCTGTCTGTAGGGAAACCTGCTGAGTTTACAGTGGATGCCAAACTCGGTGGCAAAGCCCCTTTGAAAATTCAAGCTCAGGTATGTCTTCGTACTGTTTTATGCTTACGGTGGACTAGAAAACAGTGGAATAATGAATCTGTTCTGTCAGGACCGAGATGGAAACCCAGTAGATGTGCAGGTGAAGGACAATGGCAATGGAACTTATAGCTGCAGCTACACTCCTCGCAAACCCGTCAAACACACAGTCATGGTGTCCTGGGGAGGAGTCAACATCCCAGACAGCCCCTTCAGGGTCAGTACAAACCCTTGCAGCAGAAGTCCTTTAAGGGCATGCCCTACTTTTTGGTTTAATATTTATCACTGAGTGGACCATTTCTTTGTTTAATCTTTTAGATGAATATTGGAGCTGGATGCCATCCTAATAAGGTGAAAGTATCTGGACCTGGTGTTTCCAAGACAGGCCTGAAGGCTTTTGAGCCGACCTACTTCACAGTGGACTGTTCTGAGGCTGGCCAGGGTACGACCAGATGGGAGACTGTTGTGCTCAGCAGCTTTGCATATTGGGGCCAAATCCTTTTCTTAAGAGCTGTGTATATGTATTTTTTTCTGTCTCGTGTAGGTGACATCAGCATTGGGATTAAGTGTGCTCCAGGCGTGGTGGGACCAGCTGAGGCAGACATTGATTTTGACATCATCAGAAATGACAACGATACTTTCACAGTAAAATACACTCCCCCAGGAGCTGGCAGCTACACCATTATGGTTCTGTTTGCTGATCAGGTAACACATGCGTTTTCCATGTGTGCTAGTGTCTGTGCATATTTGCTTTCCTGCCCCTGTGTTTATACATATTTATACATCTTCTCAGGCTATTCCTTTGACGCCCATCAGAATCAAAGTGGATCCTTCTCATGATGCTAGCAAAGTTAAAGCAGAGGGTCCTGGTCTCAGTCGCACTGGTGAGGAAAAAACCATACTAGCCTGTGTTAAGTTAAATGATGCCATCAGTGGATGATGACTGTTCTGGCTATGCTGATCTTCCCAGGTGTGGAACTGAACAAGCCCACGCATTTTACTGTGAATACTAAGGGAGCAGGCAAGGCTAAGCTGGATGCTCAGTTCACAGGCCCCAGCAAGGGAGAGGTGGTGCGAGACTTCGACATAGTCAACAACCATGACAACACATACACGGTCAAATACACGCCGGTGCAACAGGTGAGGACCGTTTCCATCTCCTGCTAGATCAGTGGGACAAGTATATAATGTTTCAGTGCATGCGTGACCCTCCCCGGCATAAATGTGTCATACAAGTGCCTTTACCCTTCCCCCTTTCCTCTGTTTAGGGTAATATGGGTGTGAACGTGACCTATGGTGGTGACCCCATTCCCAAGACTCCATTTGCTGTGGCTGTAGCTCCTTCTTTGGATCTGAGCAAGATTAAGGTTGCAGGCCTTGAAGACAGTATGTAATAAGTTTCCTGTTTGATTTTTGCTCACCTCTGTCTTAAGTTTTGCTCTTTGTCTCTTACTTTTACCAAAGCGACTAACTCCTCTCTAACATTCTCCCCCATCATTCAGAGATGACCGTTGGAAAAGACCAGGAGATTACCGTGAAATCGAAGGGTGCAGGTGGTCAAGGTAAAGTTGCCGCAAAGGTGACTGGACCTGCTGGTAAATCAGTTCCCTGTAAGGTGGAGCCTGGTCTGAGCCCAGAGACCAGCCAGGTCCGCTTCATCCCAAGAGAAAAGGGGCCATATGAAGTAGAGCTCACTTATGATGGTGCTCCCATCCCCGGAAGTCCCTTCGCTGTGGAGGCTGTTGCTCCAACTGATCCATCTAAGGTTAGACAGCCATGCACTGTTCACCCTACACAAGCTTTAGCAGCCACAGACAAGGCTCACTCAATCTTTGAGAGATCTGTAAAGTGCACTTGAGTCACCTCGTGCTTGTCTTTAAAATATTAAGCCCCAAATTGGAGCTCTTTTTCACCAATTTGTCCAAAAAATAAAATGTAAATATGATTTCAAATTGTGAATCAATGCTCATTCTATAACCCTTATAGCCTCCCCTGTTTCCTGGGTCCATACAGAAAACAAGTGGCCATTGCCATCACTGAGGAGAAAGCTACTCATTGTTGTAGAGCTTGAAAATATTAGGCTATCTGCAGCAGTGTGCAGTCTGAGGATTCACACTACAGTTTTATGGTCATCATGGGTTTTCTCACCAAGAAACAGTGGTGTGCCTTGGATCAGAACAAAATGGTCTGAGGCGAGACTACAATTCAGTCAATAATTGTTAATGGTGATAAGTCTCTCCCTGTGTCTGTTCTTAGGTCCGTTGCTCTGGACCAGGTTTGGAACGAGCCAAAGTTGGTGAGACTGGCCAGTTTGTAGTTGACTGCACCAATGCTGGCCCTGCTGAGCTGACCATAGAGATCATCTCTGATAATGGCACCGAGGCAGAGGTCCATATCCAGGATAATGGAGATGGAACTTACACCATCACCTACATCCCGCTGTACCCTGGCGCCTACACTCTGACAATCCGCTATGGTGGCCAGGATGTGCCAAACTTCCCTGCAAGACTCAATGTTGAGCCAGCCGTAGAGACCAGTGGTGTGAAAGTGTTTGGACCTGGAGTTGAAGGCAAAGGTACAGTATTGGATCCGAACAAATTTGGTATACATCTGAATACCCCCTTTTAAGGATTTTGTTGATGGTGTTGTCCTGTCGGGTGAAAATTTGACAATTGCTGTGTTTGTTAATTTCCTGGAATTGTTTTCCTAAAGGTGTTTTCAGAGAGGCTACCACAGATTTCACTGTTGACGCACGTGCCCTTACAAAAACTGGCGGCAAGCACATCAAGACCTGCGTCAACAATCCATCTGGCAACCACACTGAAGCTCTCATCAGGGACCTGGGAGATGGTACTTATAAAGTGGAATACACGCCTTATGAAGAGGGTGAGCCATGTACATGTTCATGATCAATGCGGCACATTTCTTAGGCCTTCACCTGTAGATTGTAAGCCGTTTTCTTGGTGTTTATATGGACAGGTCCGCACAGCGTGCAGGTTTCCTATGACGATTCCCCAGTCCCCAACAGTCCGTTCCGTGTGCCCGTGACTGAGGGTTGTGACCCAGCACGTGTGCGGGTGCATGGCCCAGGACTGCAGGCTGGCATCACCAACAAACCCAACAAATTCACTGTGGAGACCCGGTTAGTAGTAAAGCTAAGAGTTTCAACAAACTGAGAATTGTATCTTTTTTTTTCTTACCTGATCTGTGTCTCCTCTTTACTTGTCTTGGTAGTGGGGCTGGTACAGGAGGACTGGGGCTTGCTATGGAGGGACCCTCAGAAGCCAAGATGTCCTGCACTGATAACAAAGATGGCAGCTGTGCTGTAGAGTACATACCATATGAGCCAGGGACTTACAACCTCAATATCACCTATGGAGGCCAACCAATCACTGGTTAGTGTTTGGTTTTCCCAATTATATATTTATTGTCTCATTTTCCATTTAGCAGAAAATGACTCCTCTTTTTGTTTGCTTTTTCTGGTAATACAGGAAGCCCTTTCTCTGTTCCTGTCCATGATACTGTTGATCCCACTAAGGTTAAGTGCCAGGGTCAGGGTATTGGAAACAATGTCCGGGCCAACATCCCACAGGTATTTACTGTTGATGCCAGCAAGGCAGGAGTGGCTCCTCTGCAGGTCCGAGTACAGGGACCCAAAGGTAAGAGAGCTTGGTTTGCGGATGCATTAATGCAATTATGTATGTGCGATTCCAAGACTATACATCAATTACATAAGTGAAAAAAATATAAAGTGGTTGTGCTTTGTCCTCCCTCTCTCTCGCCTGTTGTGCAGGAGTTGTGGAGCCGGTTGAACTGGTGGATAACGGAGATCAGACACACAGCGTGAACTACGTGCCCACCAGAGAGGGACCATATTCTATTAATGTGTTGTATGCTGATGAGGAAATCCCACGCAGGTACACAGACCACAGTCATTAGTCATTCCATGAGTTCCTTTTGTTTTTGAATTCTGTTAAGAGTGATAACTTCTAAAGGTAACACAGACAATTAACTTTGGAGGGTAATGCTGACTGCTGAACTGCCCATGATCTAGCTAAAACGGCTCAAAGATGTAGCTGGCTCCATGCATTACACAGAACAGATAGATAATGTGCAGTGAGAATTTTTCCCCCTCATTTGTTATCTTCTCTGTTGCTATCCTGCCATTTTGATATTTCTGTCTCTCATACTTTGGGGTTTTGTTCAGTCCTTATAAGGTAAAGGTTCTGCCCACGCATGATGCCAGTAAGGTTCGTGCCAGTGGACCTGGCCTTAATACCACGGGTGTGCCTGCCAGTCTGCCGGTGGAGTTCACTATTGATGCCAAAGATGCAGGAGAGGGACTTCTGGCTGTCCAGATCACTGTAAGTGTAACTACTCACGTACGAAAATCATGAAATGTTATACTAGGTAGTATTGAATATAAAGCAACCCCCCCATTCATGTGTGTTTTAGGATCCAGAAGGGAAACCCAAAAAGGCCAACATTCGTGATAACCAGGATGGGACATATTTGGTGTCCTATGTCCCAGATATGACCGGGCGCTACACCATCCTTATTAAATACGGTGGAGATGAAATCCCATACTCTCCATACCGTATCCGAGCCCTGCCTACAGGAGACGCCAGCAAGTGCACAGTCACAGGTAAGCCTTTACAACACAGCACAAATCTGCATGACCGAATTACTGCACTTATGTTCAGAAAAGCACTCCTTAAACTGAAGGGATATTTCCCAAATAGTACCACGTTAATTTAAGACCATTTTGAACAATTTTGACAAAACTAGCCTCTGCAGTGACTGGTGTGTCATGTAGTAAAAGTAACCACTGGATTCATACTCTAAGGGAACCAGTGGAAGCTGTATGATTTTAAACAATGTGTTGAATCATCACTCATTTGAGGCCTGGATTGCCTTAATTTAATTCTCATGTTAGATATGAGCCATTTTGTGTTGTTTATATATGTTTGGCTCTCCACTGTCACCTACCTGGACACATAACTTGTTGTGCAGAGCTGCTCACACTCCCAGCACACTGTTCTTCTCTTGTTTTAAATGTTGTTTTTTTTTTTTCTATTTTGAGCACATTTTGTTGTATTTTTGTCCTGATTTTTACGTTGTCACTTTTTCGCTCTCTGCTTCTCACGGTTTCTCAGTTTCAATTGGAGGTCACGGTTTGGGTAAGCGCTTTGAAAATGTCTTTGCTCCAGGTTCTGTTCTTTTTGCATGCAGAATGGCACCATCCTGCTCTTGATACCGATACTTCTGTCCTTATAAACATTAGTGGTTTTAATAAAGCAGGTACTAGGCTTCCATTTTAACACTACAGACTACAAAATACGATTACAATACAGAGGTTTTCTATGGACTCATGGCTTTTGGTTGGTCAGGCAGTTTAGCCCATTCTTTTTCGTTTTCTTCCCCACTTTCTCTCCTTGGTGTAACAGACAGCATGTCCTGTCAGTGATGGTAGACTAATCACTAACTTAAGTCTGTATGGTGGAATGCATTGAGCTTTTTAAAAAATAAGTAAGCCCTTTTCCTTCTGTTAAAACGGCGTCTGCATTAACGATAATATAAATCACAGGCTGTAGCTTTCTTCAAGAAAACAACAGTTCAGACAACTGAGGTAACAGACAACTTGGCAAACAAATGTCTGTAATGTTGAATAATTCATCAGTCTAGTGAGCTGCACAACAATAATCACAAATTTGCACAGTTTATCACAACAGACTATGTTGGTGAATCTGGCACTCCATTAGAGCGCACAGATTCGTCTGCGCCCACTTTGTATATCTGAGGTAATTCAGATGTTTTCGCTGAAATTTTGTGAGCATTCAAGGATGGCATTTGTTTCTTTCACTAAACATTCCATTGGTGTTCCTGTTGTGACTAAACATTGAAATGTCCCATTTGAAGGTTTTTCCACAGTATCATTCAACAAGCCATCATAACTGTGCAGTCTTCCAACCTTAATGTCTTTCTCTGTCTGTTGCCACAGTGTCATGGGGTCAAGATGAGACAGGATGCATGAATGATTATTACTATGGATGGGTAGATTCTGAAGCTCAAAATAACTGAACACCCCCTGAAGACTGACTGCGATCTTTATATGGCATTCACTAGGTGCTGGAGTTGGACCCACTATCCAGATCGGGGAACAGACGGTCATCACTGTGGATGCAAAGGCTGCTGGGAAGGGTAAAGTGACGTGCTCAGTGTGCACTCCAGATGGTGCAGAGGTGGATGTGGATGTGGTTGAAAATGAGGACGGTACCTTTGACATCTTCTACACGGCACCCCAGCCTGGGAAGTACGTCATCTGCGTGCGCTTCGGAGGAGAGCACATTCCCAACAGCCCCTTCCAGGTCATGGTACGTAGAAGCCATGTGTTTTGATTGATCTTCCCATACAGTGATGTGTTAAGTACGGTTACAGCGGGCATGTGACTTTACCCTACAGTTGACATTAGAGCTACAATCAATTGTTTAAAAGCTCAACCTCCTTTTAGTGCAAAAGCTTCATGGTGTAGCTTCAAAAAGCTTGATAGGCCTCTTCTTTTGCTGACAGAGACTCATGGTCTTAAACTCCAAGCCAGGAGCGGACTTCATTCCCGAACAGCAGCCCAATGGACAGATCTATACCAGTTTGAATGTTTAAAAATTAGGAGTATTTCACCCTTGATTCTGTCATCCTGTCTCAGGCTTTGGAAGGTGCCTCCCCTGAACAACTAATGCAGCAGACGCAGGTCCCGCAGTACGCCTACGCGCCCAACATGGGCCAGCCATGGGTACTGACACTCCCTGCTTTCTCCCTCACATCATGTCCACCCCTTGTTTGTCCCTCATTGACATGTCTCCACGTCGCTTGTCTCCATTCTCCAGCTGTTATTCTTTCCCCGCAGGTTTAGGCCCTGTTTCATCTAACACTCGGTCATTCAGTTAATGGCTGCCATTTTTAAGGCATTAAATGTGGAACTCTACATTTAACAAAATGGCTGGGACCATGTCAGAAGTCTATAGTATTTGTTGGGTGTTGTTGCTGTGGTTTTGTTCAGATCATTGTTGGTTCCTTTCTTGTAGTGTGTCCATGTGAGTCACTGTCTTGTCTGCTTGGCTTTCACTTTACCATTGTCCAAACTAGAGAATCACGAAACGTGCTTTCGTTCTTTTGTTATGACATCATTTCTTTCTCACAGTGTCAGTGTTGGTGGCTGCGTCATCTTCATAATCATTATCATCTTTTCCTTTTTTGGGGATGTTTTCCCACACACTCTGAGAAATAATGCCTGAATTAAAACACTAGGCAGTCTCTGTTTATGTGAATCAGTCATATCTGGGGTTGTTTGATGTTGCCTTATGCCTTTCTAAATATTTGTTTTCTTGAATTCATAGTTGGACACTTCTCATTATTGGTGATAAACATCGAGATTTGAGCAAAATTGACATCCAAAAATAACAGCTTAATATCGAGACCAGTATCAGGTTGAGTGTAGCTAAATGAGTTCACTACCTCTGCTTATGTTCGGAGTATTTCTCTGTCTCCCAGGCAACAGACAGGCCACTGGGCCTGAATGGACTGGATGTGGCTGGACTGAGACCCTTCGACCTAGTCATTCCATTCACCATCCAGAAGGGAGAAATCACCGGCAAGTTTTGTGTTTTTCATTTTTAACATTCTGTTTTGACTTTAACGATGTGCGTAAGCTCATTAAATGCGAAATCTACTCTCTCAGGTGAAGTCAGGATGCCATCTGGAAAAGTGGCCAAGCCAGACATTACCGATAATAAAGATGGCACAGTCACAGTGAAGTATGCTCCTACTGAGGCTGGACTGCATGAAATGGACATCAAATATGATGGCATACATATTCCAGGTAATAATGTATAGAATGGAAGTAACTGAAACTTTTGGATTCAAACAAATGGATAAACGTTACACAAAATGTTCATAAATGCAAACACTTGCACTACATTTGCAATACATACTTGGGTTCACTAAGAAAGAGCTTCTACCTGTATGGTGGTTGGGGTCCATGCATAATTAAAATGAAAGGCATTTCATTTGTTAAGAGTGATAACTTCTGAATTAAATAAAGGGTCTTACCTTGAACAGTAAATAATCAAAATCTCAATTTCCTCTCTTCCCTGATAGGAAGTCCACTGCAGTTCTACGTGGATTATGTCAACAGTGGTCATGTAACTGCTTATGGTCCTGGTCTGATTCATGGCATGGTCAATAAGCCAGCAGTGTTTACAGTCAACACTAAGGATGCTGGAGAAGGTACAGAGGCACTTTGTTCTGTTTTTTTAAGCCTATTCAAATCGAGTGGAATT
The DNA here is from genome assembly GCA_037974565.1 of Clupeocharax schoutedeni. Classification (NCBI taxonomy): domain Eukaryota; kingdom Metazoa; phylum Chordata; class Actinopteri; order Characiformes; family Alestidae; genus Clupeocharax; species Clupeocharax schoutedeni. Next base: position 18,062,806 of record JBBPDH010000130.1, read on the forward strand.
TCAGTACAGCCTTACTTTACTGGAGGTACTGGAGCTCATTGCTGGAATAGGTTGGTGGAATGCTGCAAAAGTAATTGACTGCTGAAATGCTGTGTTGTTATTCAGGTGGTCTCTCTCTGGCCATTGAGGGGCCCTCAAAAGCGGATATCAGCTGCACTGACAATCAGGATGGCACTTGCACTGTGTCTTACTTACCTGTTCTGCCTGGAGACTACAACATCCTTGTCAAGTACAATGACAAGCACATCCCTGGCAGTCCTTTTGTGTCAAAGATCACAGGTGTGTCAAAGATTCACCATATGGCAGTGGTCATCCGTTTTGTTCTTGGAGGGCAGGTGTCTAAGCAGTTTGTTGATTTCTCTGCTCAAACACACCATCTAAACCTGACTTATTCTCATGAGCTGAATCAGGTGTGTTTGAACAGGACAATCAAAACGCTTAACTGCAGACCTAGTAAGATCTAGCTGTGATTTTGACCAATTTCCCTCTTGGATGCTGAAGCAGATGTGTGATTGAGCTATCTGTTATAAAGCATGATGTCTACATGTTCCCTCTCTGTCCTCAGGAGACGACTCCATGCGCATGTCCCATTTGAAGGTGGGCTCTGCAGCAGACATACCATTGGATATTGGTGAGCTTGACCTGAGCCAGTTGACAGCCTCCCTCACCACCCCCTCCGGCAGAGAGGAGCCGTGCCTGCTCAAGATGCTCCGTAATGGGCATGTGGGTAAGTGTCCTGGCCAAAAGCGACTGCCTCACACACTTTCATTAATACAGATAATTTAGTAGTCTTGTAATGGGAGGCTCATGTTGTTGGATAGCTTAGATTTTTTATTTATTTCGACTACTTTGCATTTTCATGAATTTGTACGTATTTCTAGGGGTGTCTTTTGTGCCTAAAGAAATTGGAGAGCACCTTGTGAATATAAAGAAAAATGGACGCCATATTCCCAATAGTCCCATTTCTGTCATGATCAACCAATCAGAGATTGCTGATGCCAGCCGCGTGCGAGTGTCAGGTCAGGGCCTGAGTGAGGCTCGCACGTTTGAGCCAGCAGAGTTTATTATTGACACCAGAGATGCAGGTGAGTACAACCTGACTATCAAATGCTTGTTGTGCTACAACGATGAACAATTAAAACTGTGTTCCAAAAGGTTAGTCTCGTAGCTCAAGTGCTGACAGATATGCGGTTGTTCTGCTACCACAAGGCTATGGAGGTCTCAGCTTATCCATTGAAGGGCCCAGTAAGGTGGACATCAATACTGAAGATCAGGAAGATGGAACTTGCAAGGTCACATACTGCCCTACTGAGCCAGGAAACTACATAATCAACATTAAGTTTGCTGACCAGCATGTTCCAGGTGCATCTTGTTGTTTTTTTAATTAACTGTTGCTAACTAGTCAGTATGCCGTGCTAACCCTGTTTCTGTATTATCCCACAGGGAGTGCTTTCACAGTAAAGGTGACTGGAGAAGGAAGGATGAAAGAGAGCATTACTTGCAAGAAGAGAGCTGCATCTGTTGCCAATGTTGGCAGCCAGTGTGACCTAAGTCTGAAGATACCTGGTAGGCACCACCAAAATATCCCTTTTTTTAATGGACTGTTCATTTACAGAGTCAGCCTAACCTTTTACTGCTGTCCTATAGAAATCAGCATCGCTGACATGACGGCCCAAGTGACTAGTCCCTCTGGGAAGGTGCACAAGGCTGAGATCATGGAAGGAGAGAACAACACTTACTGCATTCGCTTTGTGCCCACCGAGATGGGTGTTCACACGGTCAGTGTCAAGTATCAGGGCCAGCACGTCCCAGGATCTCCATTCCAGTTCACCGTGGGGCCACTAGGAGAAGGAGGGTCTCACAAGGTCCGTGCTGGTGGTCCTGGGCTGGAGAGAGCAGAAGCAGGTGTCCCAGGTGTGTGAAAATTAGGGGTGGGCATAGATAAATTTTTTAAAATCTAGATTAATCTCATTGTAATTAATCTCTTGGAATTAATCTAGATACAATTTTTAATCTAGATTAATCTAAATTAAAATGGCTCATTTGAATTAAGCCCTGAAAATGATCCCAATGCCTATTTTTATATTACGAACCATAAATATGCCTCCAAATGTTCTCCCAGATCACTAATCACTCATTAATTTCATTTTGAACTCAGTTTTAATACATTACCCTTAAAGAAAATGTAAATATAAACCTGAGGTTTAAATACAGAAAAGTCAGGAACCAGAGAGAGACAGAGAAGAAGAGAGAGTGAGGGAGAGTAAGAGAGTACAGAGACAGAGAGAGACGATCTGCATGCTCCGGAAAAGTCACGAACGAGAGAGAGAGGCACAGAGAGAGAGAGAGAGACAGGTTAAAAATGGGCACAATCCGGAAAAGTCACGAATTAGAGAGAGCCAGAGAGAGACCGACAGAGAGTGAGTAAATCCGTGCTAAAATATCAAGGTGTAAGTCATCATAGCTTGTGTAGCATAGACCCAGCTCCCAACCCAACTTTATGAATAGATTAACGCTGATATTTTTTTATCGCACGATAAGAGTCTCACATTAACGCAGCACGTCAGCGCTGATAACGGCCCACCACTACTGAAAATCCTATGAAAGATTGTCTTGGAGGGGGCGAAAGTATGGCTAAGATGTTATTTTCCCTTACACTTTGCACCATGCCTCCTCTAGCTGAGTTTAGTATATGGACACGGGAGGCTGGAGCTGGAGGTCTGTCCATTGCCGTGGAGGGACCCAGTAAGGCAGAGATTGCCTTTGAAGACCGGAAAGATGGCTCCAGTGGAGTCTCCTACATTGTGCAAGAGCCTGGTGAGATTTAGTGGCTTTGTTTTGGTACTCTGTTTTAATCAGGAACTCCCAGGTTTTGTTATCTCATTATTGGATAGTAGGTTCTGTACCTCATTGTTTATACATTGGCTTTCAGGAGATTATGAGGTTTCCATCAAGTTCAACGATGAGCACATCCCCGACAGTCCCTTTGTGGTGCCAGTCGCGTCACCTTCGGATGATGCCCGCCGACTTACTGTTGCCAGTCTTCAGGTGAGGCTTCGAGGAAGACAGACATTTGTCCGCCTAAAACAAGTCCCATGCTGCCCTCAGCACAGCAGCAGAAAGCCTTTTTCACAACACTTTAATCTAAACTACAAGTGTAAGGAAGATGGTGCAAGATCAGTTTGTCAAGTATTTTAGCATATGCTTAAGGTGGGCCAGAGGTGCCCAACTCTAGTCCTAGACATCTTGGGTTCCATTGTTGATCTAATACCACTGATTCAGTTAATCAAGGCTCTCTATTGGTAAACATGTATCACATGTTCAGAAGAAATTAGATGAAGGGTATATTATGGTTCAACAATCTCACAGGTAAACTGTAGGTATTTCTCTGAAGCCCATAGTGATAATGACCTTTAGTGTGACTGTGCTCTGCTGCTGCTGTGTTGATGGGATGTGCTGGGGTTTGTGGGACTGTTTGTATTTCTCGTGCCTTGTCCTAAAGGCTCCCAACAGCCATACTCCTTCCCTACATGGATGCCAGGGGCTAAAGGGTTAAAGAGAGCCAAAGAGGCTCATTCCCTTAGTTTACTTTCCCCATACTTTCCCAGAGTTCTTTGCATTTTTAGCTTTATTGGGACTGGGATACTATTTTAATTCAGCCTCTCTTTAACCCTCTTAGCCTGAAGGTAAGATGTTTGTCAATTGTAGTGTTGTAGATGGGCTAGAAGGCCCTGGATCCATCTCTTGAGTGTTTGATAGTTGTACGTTGACCTGTAGAAGTATTCTGTGAATGCAGGAGTCCGGCTTAAAGGTGAACCAGCCAGCTTCTTTTGCTGTGAGTCTGAATGGGGCAAAGGGTGTTATTGACGCTAAAGTTCACAGCCCATCCGGAGCCCTGGAGGAGTGCTGCGTCACTGAGATTGATGAAGGTAAGCATTATCACTGGTTTTCATGAGAGTGTTTGGAATACCTTGTCTTGAATGATGAGGAACATGGGGTGTAAAATAGAAGCTACTATTATACTGCTCTGAACCTAATTAGAATTCTCTACTCTAATACTGTACCAAAACTATACTTTGACACCAGTGTCTTGTATTAATTATGCCATTGGTATGCCAAATCAAAGACAGTGGCATTTGCTGTTGCATAGAGCATCACTGATTGGAACCGAGTGATTCCACAAAGTATCTCCAAGTGCTTAAGTCAGAATATGTAAAAACTAGAGAAAAATTGGACCTGCTAATTTTACCCTTCCATGCATCTCTTGTAGATAAGTATGCAGTGAGGTTCATTCCAAGGGAGAATGGCCTGTACCTGATTGATGTCAAATTTAATGGCTCCCACATCCCTGGAAGCCCTTTCAAGATTCGGGTGGGAGAGGCAGGCCAGGCTGGAGATCCAGGCATGGTATCTGCTTATGGAGCTGGTCTGGAGGGTGGAACCACTGGTATGTAGAAAGCCTAAATACATACCTGTGGGCTTTTGATGTGTTTGGGGGGGGAGGGGATCTGTTAATTGTCAGTGTGGTCTGAGCCTCTGCTTCTTTCTGTGTAGGATCTCCATGTGAATTCATTGTAAACACAAGCTCTGCTGGTCCAGGAGCACTGGCAGTAACTATTGATGGGCCTTCAAAAGTAAAGATGGACTGTCAGGAGTGTCCAGAAGGATATAAGGTTACCTACACACCCATGGCACCTGGGAACTACCTAATCTCCATTAAATATGGTGGACCCTACCATATTGTTGGGAGCCCCTTTAAAGCTAAAATTACTGGTGAGAAATGTATTAATTTCAATTCAGCACTATAATAGAATTACAAAAGTCTCCAGAGAATTCTCCAATGCAACTCCATAAATGAGGAAATCAAATCACTAATTACTTACATTTAAATGGCTACTTTTGCTCCTTTCAGTCAGGCTTCAGTCAACAAAATACTGAAATGGCTTTCAAAGGTATCAAATGACATTTGTCTAATTACAGACTCTGGTAAAGTAACTGGCTAGATACTTTCAGATCTTATTACAACCTTTCAGATTCAGGGTCCTGCTAACTTTGACTCCGGAACTTCAAATGTTCCAGGACATGCATAGAGTACAGGGTTTATTCTGTGGCTTACAAATCAGAGAAAACCAACACAAAGAATGGAGTCCCAGAGGGAGCCTTTCTTGTCGCATGCTTTCTTTTGGCCAAATTCGAGAGTACAATGGACATCCATGGGTCCAAGTTTCCAAGTTTGTAAATTAGAAAGGGGTGGGAGATCAAGGCTTTAGACATAACTGCTCATTTGTATAGTTTGTGCAATAATAGAAATTGAAGTTCGTTTTAGAGGTGTGCTACGCCACCATGTGCATGTGCTGTCCGTGTCCTTGTATTATGCAACACCTGGCTTGAGAAGTGACACGAGTGATTGGAAGTTGAATGATAAAGGTTAAACAGCAGCAAGCAAGTGAGAATTCTTTCTGGTGCAAAAAGTAACCTTGATCCATGTCTGAAACTGTTGTTGGGTCCCTGAATTTCATTTTATAGTTCAGCAGCAGCATTCTTAATAAACTGTACCCAGAGTTCTAACAAAACCCAAGAGAAGAGCACACTACTCCAATACTCAGGTCCTTATGCTGGCTTCCAATTAGATACGTTCAAAACATTACTCATTGGCACTCAAACATTTGGGCCCTTTACATTTATTATTATATCCATTATATTTATTTAAAAGCACCTTTCAAGGCACTTAGGCACTTTACATACAAGTAAAACAGATCATAAAATTGGGAGGTAAAAAAGGCAAGAGAAGACAAATAGAAAAACAATAAATGAGGGAACATGGCATACATAAAATCACAAAAGATGAAAAATGAGTATTCTAGAATCAAGGTCAGGGAGAGACAATAAAAACATGGAGTATATTAAATCACAAGAATGAAAAGCTAGAGTGCAGTCAAAGGACAATATCAAAGACTAGGCAAGTTTGAAGAGGTGAGTTGTGATTTGAAGGCTGAGGGAGAGTTAATGTTAGGAATTTCTAGAGGAAGGTGGGCCGGGGGGGCAGCGTAACTAAAGGATCTAAATCCCATGGTGGACGAACATTATCTGTTTGAATATCAACTATGTCTCTTAGGTTGGCAGAAGGTGGTTAGCTAGTGATGTCCAAAGTTAAAATGAGACTGGGTGAAATGTCATTTAATCCCTATGTTATCCACTGCTGGAAACTGCACCACATGAAGTTTAGATCCATCCCAATGGTTGCCTTGTGTTCTGCTGATTTCAGAAAACTGATAAGACTTGCACAAAAAATTGACTTTTTAATTCATCCAAAATTTTAGTTATTCTATAATTTTCTTTTCAGCTTACTATTTATTAGTCTTTAATCTCTATACATGTTGAATGAATGGTGTGTTGTGTTCATATAAATAAACTTGATGTGCCTAATATCTACAGTTCAGTAACCGTGTCCTCTCTTTCAGGCTCTCGTTTGGTCAGTAGTCACAGTATGCATGAAACCTCATCAGTGTTGGTTGACCCTGTGACGCGCAGCGTGACCTCCACTCAGCAGGCCGCACCGGGGTGGGCTAGCTCTGATGCTAGTCGTGTGGTGGCTAAAGGCCTAGGACTCACAAAGGGCTTCATTGGCCAGAAAAACAGCTTCAGTGTAGACTGCAGCAAAGCAGGTATTACTTACTGTGATTATTGACAGCTTCCCATGCAGTATAATGCTTTTAAAAACAGCAGTTATCTTAGTGAGAGAAACATTTTTCCTAATTCATAAGTATCATATGTTTTATTTCTTTTAAATAACAGGACGAAACATGCTGTTGGTTGGAGTGGATGGGCCTAAAGTACCATGTGAAGAGATTCTGGTGAAACATCTGGGTAACCGCCTCTATAATGTGTCCTACCAGCTGAAAGAAAAGGGCGAGTACATTCTGGTGGTGAAATGGGGTGATGACCACATTCCTGGGAGCCCATTCCACATCACTGTCTAATCCTGTGCCACCAATCATAGTCAAGACTCCTGCTCCTGCATCCCAGACAAACACTGAATCTTCTCTTGCTGTCTCACTCACTTCTCCTTGTGCTGTGCTTTTTCTTCATCTCTAGTTTCTCTCCCTCAGCACAGCCAGACTGTTTTTGCATTGTTTGGTAGTACTGTTAAAAGCAGGTGCAGGTCATGGTGGCTCTCACGTTCTACGAGGTTTACACCAGTGTGTTACTGATGGTCCCTAACACAATGTGGCTGCTACAGTGCGTCTGCCTGGTAAACGACGCTCTTTCCAAACTCTTGCTTGTAGCAGAAAGGATGAGTGTTTCATCCTTTTGCAAGAGCACAGATGTCTTAACATGCCATTGGGTGAAATGACACTTATTAGTACTTCATAATGCCTTTTGTGCCTTTTACACAACTGAATTAACACTGGTGCCAAAGCTCTGTGGGTTTGCCCTCTTGCCTTATTATTATTTTTGTTTGGTGTGTGACTTCCATTTTCCAATGCACTTTGTAGAGCTAAACATATTCTCCCTTTGGTAAAAACAGTTCTCTAATGTTTGACTGAAAAATGAGGAAGACTTCCAATGACTTAAAAGGGACATTTTAAATTGGATCAAAGCATTGCCATTGGGCTAGATGTGAAATGAAAGAGCGATGCATTTTCTTGTGAATTCTTGATTTTAAAATATAAGAGCGCTTAAGGTTTCAGTGTTTGGAAAAATATCACTTGTATTTGCTCTCTCATCAGCCCTTTATCTGTGCTTTTAAAAATGTTAAGTCTTCAGAGAAGAGAACCAGTATCTGTATGACTGTTACAGTATTTTGATAAACAATAAAGTTTGTCAAGTATTTTTCTGTCAATTCAGAATTGCAGTTTGTCGTCTTTCCTAAACAGGGATATAGCTTTGATGGTACATTTTACACGTCTGACCAAAAGAATAGTAAAATTGAATCCATTTTTGGGTTTGTTCTTTTGTCATGAGATCAAGAATGAACATTCTTGCAGCAGTTTCTTAAATTAGATTTAGTATTTACCCACAGTCATGAGGGTCTATGTATTTTGTATTAAGAGTTTTAGTCCACTGAATTTGCCTTCACTAATTTGTTTAATTTGGACCCAGAACATCTACACTAAAAGGTTTCCTTCAGAGCCCTTTACAGCCTGACCTGTTTTTAAATAATACATCAAATCCTAACTTATCAGTTTACACCCAACACTGGCATGCAGCTGAGTCACTGCACAAGCCTACATACCTGTTACTTGTGCAAGATGATTACTGAGAAGTCACAGAAGTGAATTAGTATTCTGTCCTGCACAGCATCTTTCATTTATTTTTATTCTTCCCTTCAGAAGACATGGTCTGAGCCATCAAAAATATCTTTTCATGCTTGTACTGATTCCACAAGCACTTTCAAACAGGCCTGACCTTAAAGTCAGAGATTAGTCCGTTTATTTGGTCTGATTTATTTTTAGAACCAGAGAGTTCCATTTCAAACATTTTCCTTGTTTCATTTTCCCCCTGAGGTCCATTTAACAGTGTGGGTTTGCATACCAAAACAGCACAAAAATGCATTATTGGTTTTTCCATGACTACAACCTCTATTGATCCCTTATAAACAAGTTGTTTCATCGCTGTGCCTGTAAGACGATGTGTAAATAACCTCTGTTCTGAAAATCAAAGAAGGAGAAGAAAATAAGCAGTAAGTCATTGGATCTGTTCGTGCACGTATAACAACAATGGCGTCTGCGTTACCACATCTGATCAAAACAC
>JBBPDH010000130.1:18081751-18101035 GCA_037974565.1 Clupeocharax schoutedeni
ATATGGAGGCACAAAGCTCCCATCCATCCCAGTCAAATGATTTTGCATGCAATGATGTAAAAATACATCCTCTATGTAAATTAATGAGGAATATAGAAATGAGTTCAACTGCATAGATCACTTTTTTCTGAAATCATGACTGGCACAAATGTCCCAACTCACTGACAGAGAGGTAGACCTAAAGAACTCGTTCTACTGGTTAATGTTTGGTGATTTTCTCTCTTCCTCACACACAGAAACTGGAGCAGCCAGAGAAAGAGTGGTTTTCTGTTTTACAAATCACTGCTCCCTAGACACATGGATCACAGCAGGACTACCTCTTTCAGTTAGCCCTATGTGAGAGTACGTATTGAAGCACATCACAATGAACTTGGCACTCCATCAGTCTACCTTTCTGACTGCCATAAAACCATTCACCTGAAATGGGCATGAAACGACTGCAGGCTGCTCCAGCAATGTGATTAACGTGACAATGCTACACTGCAGCAAAATCAGTCAGGAACATTATTCCATTGATCTTCAAACCCATCTGGAATCCAGCTGTCAGACAAAACACACAGGCCCGCTGCCATGCTCGAATCAAAGACCCTTTTCATCAGCAGCAGTCCTGTCACCTCAGTGCTATATTTGGGTTGCTGCTGCATTGCTCCCACTACTAAACACACCCAAAAAAGATTTTGGCTACTAAATATGGACAACCTTTTGTGTAGTTCAGAGTTTAAACGGATGAAACGAAAGAAAAATGGAAAAATAAAGAAACTACTCTAGTGCTAAGATGGGACTGCAGCCATGGAGGATTGTGTTTAAATATGTTCTGAAATTAGAAATTAAAATAGAAAAGGATTAAAACTACTACACGAAAAACCAAAACACATGGTCTAATTAAGACTACTCACCTCTATATCCCCAAGCTTGCTCAATGACAAGTTCTCTCCTTTGGTCGTGTGCTTTTCTCCCTCCATAACACATTCAAAAAGATGCAGCTAATCACTGTACACTAGGAGAGGACACCAAAGAGTTACAGAGTACAACCACCAAAGAAAATCATTCACCCCAAACTACTCCAACTTGTTCACTAACTACTCCACCTTGTCCACTTCATGGGTAAGATGAGCGTTACATCTTCCTTTTTGGTCCCTCCCTTCATCACACCTACTTACGAAGGTAAACAGAGAGGGGGTGCGAGGGGATGAAAGGGGGGACACATTTCGTGGTTTAATCTCCAGCTTTAACCCATGAGAGAAAGTTCATTCTTTATTGTACATTCAACAGCTTCATCCAACAAAAAATTACATTACACCTTTTTATTTATAGCTTGCTCAAGTTCAGAATTCATTTTAATAAAATAAGGCAACTGCATGGGTATTATAACAAATGTACACAAATAACTGCAGAAGCAAGAATAATATTTGAAAAAGCTTGAAGTGAAAATTTTATTAGTCGCTTTACAATACTGATAAGTTGGAAAGGGAAAGGATTCATCACAGACGATGTGCCCAGAAAGCAGTATATCTATTCTTCAGTGCCTCCAGTTGGGCGGCTGAAAGTGAAGATCGTCAAACATCAGATTATTAATTAACATTTCAGTCATATTCAAAGGAATTACTTTTGAAAAAGAAAAAAAGCAAAGACTTCTCCAAACAGAAACAAATATGTAACTATGAGCTAAAAATCAGATTACAGTTGGTTTTGAAACAACATGCATCCTTATGGCTTGCTTCAGTAATATGATTATTAATATTATTCTCTAAATCCCAGACACAGAATTAGTACTCACACAGTGTACGCTTTTCTCCCTTGGCCCAGTATTGCCTGTCTGTCTGTATCTGTCTCACTGTTTCCGTCAGCAAGGACGAGGTTTCTGACAGTTGTTGCAGCGCCTCCAGCTCCTTTATGACAAAGAGACTTCTCACCATCCAATTCAGCCTCCCATGTTTTGAGTTATTTCTACATATTTCTACTGGCGTTCTCTTACAATACAAAAACGTGCCAGACGAAAATACCTATTTATATACCACATGGTTTACATATTATTGTCGGTCATGTTTACGGCTTAGATTCTCACAATGAAAAATAATTTCTTGCTTAATTGCTAAAACAGCAGATTACCTGATTACTAATATAATCACTAACTGCCCTAAACGAATACCTAATAACTGCGACATAATGCTTCATCCAGCTAGAGAAACTTAGAAAAGCTTTACAATGGCACAAGTGTTAATCTAACCTAATCCTACAATATCTGCAGAAGTTTTGATTTATGGAGCAAGTACCATATTACAGCTGTGCAGAAGCTGATGTACAGACTGGAAGACGTGTGCATTAGGAGTAAGGGCAGGGGGTGCTCTCTGGCAGTAACCCTTGAAGTATGTGTTGTAAACCTGGCTGAAGGCAGTCATGAGCTGAGCCATGTCTGATATGGCTACTTTCAGAGCACAGGGAGACAGGGAGGCTCCAGAAGCAGCTGGGTCTGTCTGTAGGAACACACACTAAGAAAGGAGGAATAAACGAATGAGGAAAATGCATCAGAAAGCAAAGCAAAAAGAGAAACAAAGAAAAACGATAGAGCACCAAAGTAGAACTGCGGTAAATAATGTATATGAGGTATTTGAAAAAAAAAAAAGTCCATAATCATCACACCTCTTTGCGTAGTTCCTCTAAAGTAGTCTGAGTGGACTGCAGCAGGGTTGTGGCTTCAGCTAGCTCATCACTGACTTTACCCAGGGCTGAGTAATGGCTCCTTCAACATAAACACATATACAGAATAAAAATGTAATTAAAAATATTAATTAAAAGTGACCACACTGACTCATATGGTGCACATTTAAATAAATGTACACATAAAACACAAAAATATCACCTGTTTTTAGAATCATTGGCTTTACTGCTGTAAGTCTTAGCCTCAGCCATCTTTGTGGCTCTCAGGTGATCCCGGGTGCATGCTGACCAAGGATTGCAAACAGGATTCATCACCTGCTCCAGGTCAGATAGGTGATCTGGGGACATCAGCTCGCTGGCCAGATCATCACTGCACACGGCTTCGTTTCCAGAGGGTTTCTCTCTGTACATGTTATTGGCATACCAAGCAAATACCAAAAAATCAGTTAACATAGTTTCACTACAGAGGATATATCAGAAGAAAGAAAGAAACTGTCTTTACCCAGAAGATACATCATCGCTGTCAATGCACAGTAAAAGTTCTTCCAGAAACAAGAGCTGCCGTAATGGTGGGGCTAAGCCCTGCGTGCAAAAACACAAACACTTCTGTCAAATTGAGCACAAAACATAACTAATTGATGTGATGAACAATAATCAGAGTGATAAACAATTTCCAAGAATGGAATGTATAGTTATCTGATGAACACTATACTGTATTTATGTTTATAATACCACTACACAACTTGTATGTTATTCTACGGTTTAGCTAGACTGTGCTTTATCAGTACAGTGTCAGATAACAGCATGTCACAATAGAGTTAATTTAAATTTAAATAAATAAATCCACTAACATACCTTGATTAGATCCTGGTCATTAGCTTTACACAACACCAATGCATGCCCAACCTGTGTGATTTCTGTGATTGGAAGAAAGAGACAATGTATAAAGCGGAAAAATGTTCCCTTATGGAAGAATAAAATGGTATTACATGCTTTGTCTGTGAAATACAAATGTAATTTTCTGGACAATAAGCAAAGCGGTCCATCTTTACCTTCGACCACTTTCTCTGTCTCAGCTGATTTGATTGTAGAGAATTTTTCTTTCAGGGATGGGCAGATTCTTTATAACACACAGTTGCAGTTTTGGTTACATGACAATACTTACAATTTCCATGTAATGGTCTGTGGTAGACTGAACTACTAAATGTACAGGACTGAAGTGCATACCTGCTACAAATCCATTTCAGAATGTCCATGCGATGGAATGAAGGGGTGCACAGAAGCTCGTGCATACTTTCAGGCTCTCTCAGGAAAAGACCACCAACCAATGGACAGCTAAGGCTCTGGATATAAATCGTTCGTTTTAGCCTTTTCATTTTGAGTAAAAAAAAAAACACGATATGGACAAGGGTATTGAGAGACACCTGTTTTTCTGGGTTTAGATTAGGCTCCTTACTTCCAGTGAAGGACAATCTTAATGCTTCATAAAACTCAAGACATTTTGCACAATATCATGTTTCCAACTTTGTGGACACAGTTTTGGGAAGAAGCTTTTATATTTTATATATGTGTGTGCCCCAGTGCGCAAAGCAAAGTCAATAAAAACAAGACTGGATGAGTTCAGTGTGGATGAACTTGACTGCCCGCACAGAGCTCTGACCTCAAACCAATCCAACATCTTTGGGATGAACTGGAACGGAGATTGCGAACCAGGCTTTCCCGTACAACATTGGTGTCTGACCTCATAACTGCGCTACAGAATGAATGAATATGTACAGATTTCTACAGATCTTGTGGAAAGCCTTCAATTAAAAGTGGAAGCTGTTCTAGCTGCAGAAGTGGGGTGGGAACTCCACATTAAAGTCTATGCATTTGAATCCAATGGCATTAAAATGCTCCTTGGTGTATTGGTCAAACGTCCCAATACTTTTGTCAATATATTGAAGTTAGCTTTCCTTCGCTACATGGGAACTAGCTTACACAAACACACAGTTATGCGTATATTTTTTCACAGTAAAATATAATTTTAAGAGGACTTCAACGCAGTAATTAAGCAAAAAAATGTTGATACTTCAGAGTGAAAGCTTGCTCGGTTTCTTTTTGTGTTAACTGTCACGTTAAAGTTAGCAAGCAGAGCTAACCGGGCCATAGTCAGTTAAGAAAGCGTGTTTAACAGTGTTAGTTAAAAATATTCATAGTGCTTCGATTAAGCTTCATATTAATATCCGGACTAGTGTTACAGAAGTTAACTGCTTGCATAATTACCTGGAGTGTGTTGTAAACACGGACAGACAGTTGTTTCGAATCCCCCGCCATGGCAGCCGTGTCTCCAAGCATTGACACGTTCACTGGCTTGAAACGTTCCTAATTGTTTTCCCTATACTAATACAGTTAGGTGAGGGGTAAGTGCGCCTCGCGTGTGTCCCTCATACACATACATGGGAGCTCGCGACGAAAAAAAATAATTTAAGAAAGTGTAAAGTGGCCATTCTGTCATAAGGGAACACATCACAACCGAAATTCTTTCTCTGCATTTAACCCATTCACAAAGTGAAACAACGGGCAGCCGGGAATATAGCACTGGCCCTGGGACGGTCGGTGTGTGTGTGTGTGTGTGTGTGTATGCCAAAACCCATAAAGTGCACAAAGAAAGGTCCATAAAGACACGAGTGGAGTGCACGAATTTGGTGTGGAAGAAAACCATCCAACACTTTTGAAATTAAATGGAACAGAGATTGCGAGCCAGGCCTTCTCGTCCAACATCAGTACTTGAAATCATAAGTGCTCTACAGAACGAATGGGCACCAATTTTCACTGCAAAATCGCGTGGAAAGCCTCCCAAGAAGAATGGAAGTTGTTATAGCTGCAAAGGAGCACTAAAGTCCCTGTTGCTGTAAAGGTCAGGCATCCCAATACTTTTGTCCATGTAGTGTATCTCTGGATTTATGTTTTCTTCTGTGTGTAAGCTGCATACAGCTAAAAGATACTTGAGCTAAAGTAGGGTGTAAATGTCTTCTCTAATCAGTCTGTTTAGTTTTTGTGTTTGTCATCATCAGTGAATTGAATTCAGTATCAGTAATTGAAAAACTGCATTGTCGGTTATCACTGCTGCCCTGAAGAAATGCATAGTTTATTATAAAAATCAGCACTAATCACTTCTATTATAAGAGTTTCATGGCTTAGTGGCCCGAGAGCGTCTTCAGGCCTCTGATGCATATGTGTCACCTTATTAAAGAAATGAGCACAGCCACACAATGAAACACAACCACAGACACTGGTCAAAGTTATTATTGTAGAATACTTTGATTGTTTTTTTTTTATACAGACAAAAAGTGTTGACTTATTTTCCCAGTAAATTCTTAGATTTCCATACAGTTTAGTCTACAGTATACAGGTGAGTTCTTTCATCATATATAGATACTTTTTTTCTCTTAAGTAACAGGCAGGTAATTATTAATATATTTAATAGTTGGATTTCTTTTTCTCTTCTTTTTTTTGTCTTTTTTAGTCATTGTAGCGCAGTAGGAGTATGCTCAGGAGAATGTGCAACTGTGTTTTCTTTTTTTTCTTTTCTTTCCATCAGTTAAAAGAGCACTGTTGGAAAAAAACAATAATAGTCATATAATAATAATAATCATAATAATGTACAAGATGTTTAATTTCAATTCTTTACAAAAGAGAAAAAAAGAGGAAGAGACAAAGAATAAAACAAAAAAATGTGCTTAAATTGTAAACAAAAGATGCACATGTGCACATTTTGGCAAAAATGTACAGCGGCGGTGCAGTTGTACAATATTTTATAACTTTTATATTAAATATATTATATTATATACTCTTTTCACATTTTGAAAATTTTTCACCTTACCTTCAGTGAATTTCCTACAACGAAATGGAACAAAAGGCAGATGATGGACTTTTTGGATTATCTGTTTTCCTGTATACATACCTTCAACTCTATCCAGCCTGGCTGAAGCTGCTGATAGCTGAAATGGCGAGGTGGGACACCATACATATGCCATTATATATTTCATTCTTGTCTGGGGAGTTGAATGAGACTGGGGGCTACAACGGAGATACTTAGGTTTGCAATCATCCAGAAATAAGTATAGCTTTGAAGACTATTGTGAAACAGTTAAGCTTTAGGATTAGATAAGATTAGGCAAAGATACATCATAGTTATGGGTTAAGTAAGTTTAGTGAACATTTCTTCCCCTGCTGGTCATCGTGTTAGTGAGCTTACTTTATTTGCTGCACTGAAATGGGTCCACATTCACTCAAAACCTACCAGAGCTCTCAGACCACGAGACTCTACTGGGACTGTATAAGCAACTTGGGCCCTTTCAGTGCTTTAGACACACATTAAGAGGTAATATTTTTTCTAGGTAGTGCTAAAATGGGTGGAGGAATCTTGTCTTACTGAGCCATGTTTATGTTCTCCTTCTGGGGTTTCTGTTATCAAGAGGACGCTCTTTGGCATCCCTCAGCTCCCTCAGAAAGTTCCTGACCTCAGCTGGACGAGCCACCCATTTTAATAAGTGTATTCACTAAGAGTTGTGAGAGTGGCAACAAGGCACCACTCCAAGGCTCTGCTCTGCAGCCGATTGAGAAAAAGGACTGAGTAACTTTAGAAGAACATTTTGCAGTCAATAGCACATCAATGACCGTAAGGAGAAATGTAATGTCCACTTACTGTTAGAGACACAGTGAAAGCCAGTGAAAAATGGACCATCCATTAGACAAAGGTGAAGTCAAACAATGACAGTGAGGTGCGCTATGATTATCAACACATGCTCTGCACAGACGCCACTGAGCAATGCAATGACATGATCCACCGATGTTCATGCTTGCATTGTATGCTTTCAACATTTGCCAGTCTCTGACAACTGGGCACTCTAGAAAAGTATTCTATACAGATAAAGGATTTCTGAGAGCCCTATGTACATGTTTTATCAAGCTTATTTCACAGAGCTGTGGACAGGACAGTCTGTTGCATAAGTGCCGGTCCCATTCCCCAGATGATTGTATTGCATTGCAATGCATTGACTAGAGCAATATGATGTTGGTTGTACCAACCCAGACTGTTATGGGGTAGAAGAGGATGCCGTCCTCTTTGGTACTCAGACCTATGAAGTGTCAATGGAATGTATTCGAATCTAGTGTTTTATAATGTGTCATGGTACATCATGCATGGTACGGTATGATGCAACGCGCTGTCCTAAGCAGCATGTGACCTTTTGGTATCCCAGTGTTGTCTGATACCAAAAACACACCCATTTCCAAACCAAACAGTGTAATTTGCATTTTGTCAGAGTCCACTGGTGACCACAGGGGTGCTCTACCTTTAAACTGTTTGTCCAAACCAGTGAGCCCTGATAATGTACAAAAAAGGTGATGTCAGTCTCACCGATTGTCCATCATTCATTTCTTTGATATTAATCACACAATGAAAGGAGTGGCAGTATAAGATGGGGTTTCCTATCCTGGTTCAGACCCTAATACCACAGTCTGTAGTCAGATGTTTGACTTCCTCACAAACAGTTGTCACTACCTGATGACCTTAAAATGAAAAAGAAATGATGTCTTAAAGCAAGAATGACTAAGAATGGATTTAAAGGGCCAGCAAGTATGAATATGCTATGAGTGAATCATACTATTTCACAATGCTTTTAAAGGGTAAATGCATTTTGTTGGTATAATCTGCAAAACATGTCAAAGGAACAGTCCTAATAACACAATGGAAATCTGAGACTCGGCAAATCCACCTCCAGCTTCAGCTGCAATAATTCAGCCAATGTGATCACTGAGATGATCCTGAGGCCTGTACTGATATGATGGTAAGTCATCAGAACCAGCTATATTAGTGAAAAATTCTGTAAAAGGAGATTGCCCAAACCCTGTAGCATATTTCAATCAATACATTTAGATGTTTAAAATGGTATTAACTTAAAAGAATGGCTTTTAGATTAAACAAACCTTACCTCCATCAAAAGTTTATCCAATAAAACGACAGGCGTCTCTGAATAATGTTTTTTGCAAATAATAATGGAGGTTGATTTAGTGAATGAAAATAAACGTTTTTAATGTTTTGTTTTTCTATTTGCAGATGTGTTATAATTTAATTTACTTTTAGCTTTTAATTTACTGTAACTTTGCTTTGTTAGTACTTATCTTTTTCTATTTTCAGGACAGACACAACACATACACACACAGAGAGAAATAGACAAAGCGAGAGTGAAAAAAAAATGTTGCTGAGCGAACAATAAACAAACAAGTAAATAAATACTTAAACAAATGAATGAATAAATAAATAAATAAACGCAATAAATAAAAAAACGTTGTTTAAAGCTAATCTATAAAGCATTAGTCATAGAGTAATTAAACTATGTCCAAATAGAGTAATGATAATCCGAGCACTATTGTTCTGACCATCAACGATGATGGTCAGAATAATAATGTTGTACCTATGAGTATAATAACGATGTAAATAACATCAATAAAAAGTGGAGTGATTGGACCCCTACTCTGCCTACAGGGAGCTCAGAATGCCTTTTTCCCATCTGGAAAGTCAAAAGTCACAAATGCTGATTTTACCATTAAAAAGTCTCATCTGAAAAGACTTCTTTCCCACCACAATCCTAATGGGAGGAAGTTGGTGTCTGTGGGCCTCTAAAGACATAGATGCTTCAATGGATGGTGGTAGAGAGGGTGAAAGATTGTGATTTAGTGGAATTAGTCTGTTTACAGTAGTTGGGGTAGAAGCACGCCAACTGTTGTGTCCACAGGAGTTCTTCAATTGCCTCACATGTCTGTATCCTCAGAGTCCTTCATGTGGCCTTCTTTCAGGGCCTCACAGGCAGTCATAATGAGGTCTCCAGGCTGAGGAGGGGGCACGGCTGTCTGGGAAAGGAGGTCCAGTGTCCGTTGTGGTCTGTGGGTCGGGTCAGATGGTGGATGCTGCTCTCAATAGCATTGTTGTTGCGGTTGGGTGTGGCAGGCAGGCTGTACTGACGGTAGGGGCGGGGATGTTGGCGGGCCGGGGGAGGAGGTGGGGGTTTGCGGAGAGCCGGGTGCAGGTACTGGTGATAGTGGTTGTGCTTGGACAGTTCCGATTCGTCGTCAATGTCCGTGTCGTCGATCAACGGGATGTTGTGGATGAAGTCGTTGATAAGAAACTCAGGGTGCGCCATGAAGTTGTGGATGGAGTTCCTGGACTCGGGCTTCTCAATGCCGTTGTAGAGTGAGCTACGGAACGCTTTCACCACCCGCATCTGAGGGAGAGATGGGGGAGATGACATGGAAGAAGAAAAGGAAAAGAAAGGAGGGATAAGGAGGGAACAGGACACAAAGGGAAGAGGAAACACAAAAGATGACGTGGTGAAAGTAGGGAGAAACAGAGGGTATGGGAAGAGAAAGGAAGTGGAAACAAAGAAATCATTTAGTACGAGTGTGGTTGACACTGATCATGGACATCGTTGAACCTTCTCTGGACATGCCTAATTGTGCACAGACAGCTCAAGATCAAGTTGCTGCAATGTAGCATCAAATCTGCCCCATCATTAGAGGTTAATGTTTTTGGCAAATATAAAGCCTTTAAAGTGAAACATTTCTACTGCTTTGCTTTTACTGCTTTTGTTTCGGTCTGCTTTTCCTTGTACTATGTTTTGGGATTTTAAAATAGTTTTTCATCTCAGACTAGAAAATATCTTGCGCAACTAGATCTTAAGAGTTTCTCAAAGAAAGATGACAAATAAAAAAATCATAAGCTGAAAAGGACTTGTACAGTCAGTTCACCACTGTCACTCACAGTCAAGACGATGGATGTTTATTCTCATGAACTCAAAACCGAACACACCAGGCTTCGGACAGGGCAACGAACAGAAGCACACAAGTACAAACACAGCCAACACAAAACAAATGCCAGCTATGTGTGTATACCAACCAGTTAGAAGAAAACTGAAAGAGCGAGAGATACGGGGAGAGAGTGAGAGGCAGAGAAAGAAAGAATGAGAGTGGTGTCTTAATACACACATAGGCGCACACAGCCAAAGGAAGAGACGGTGGGTTAGAATCTGCAACAGAGTGGGAGGAACATTAGAAGGGGAAGAAATGGTGAGACACACAGACGTGAGATAGAGGGTCCACCTGGTGGGATGGAGGGAGGATGCAGTAAGAGGGGCTGAGCACTGCTCTTGCAGTCATGAAATATGACTGATGCCTCATTGGCATAGCAGCAGCCAGGGCTGTGGCTACATGACATATATGCAAAATAAGCAATGAAGCTTCATGGTCATGTGACTGTGACTTGGTTTCACGTGTGAGCATGCGCAGCCTAATGAAGCAATAACCAATAAATGTTAATGAGGAGAGGAGTTATGGGCTGTTAGAAGACTCCAGAGTAAGATTTGGTCTGTGGCCTAGAAATGCTTTTTCTTTAATGTATTTCTGACCAAACAAAAGTCAGGATTTCTTTGTATGGTTTTACAAAGATTAATGTGTAACGCATTTGATGATTCTTTCATTAATGATCATGAATATTAGTGTATTCATTACTTAATGTGGTACTTTATAGCATCATTAGATGGCTATCCTTAGTATTATAATTTTACGTGATAGGCTGTTGTGCGGCTTAGTGCACTTACCATACCCAGAGTGCATTTTATCAGTTATTAATCTTAAAGGAATACTTAGTTCTATCTGCCTCGCCTGTAGCACACAGCCAGTTATCACAGGCAATTTTTTTTCATGTTTTTCTCCACTTCTTCCACAAATATTACAGAATTATAATATAATATTAAACTAATGGACAGTTGATTTAGTCTTGCAATACTCCTTTAATACTTGCTTTCAGTAACGACTACAAATTACAACGTAACTACTGTGAAACTACATAGCTGTGTGAACTGTGGGCCTACAGACCTTTAGGGTTTAAAGGTATAGGAGATAAAATAGCCGAGATAAGTCTAATTCTAAAAGCACAATGACTTCAGTCTACTCTGAGTAGGGAAATTTCCTGCCATGCTATGTACTTGACACCCACTTGTGACAGAAGACCTTAACAAGCACTGTCACACTGACAAGCACAGAACAGGCACAATAAACACAGACATGGCAAAATCAGCACAAACACATCGAGAGTGGGTACAGTATCATATGCCAGGATTCTGCATGCCTCCAAAAGTAGCACAGTTCAGGATTTTTCCTACACTTGGCATCATTACGAAACATGCCAAGTTGTAGTATTAGGGGCTAATTTTAGATGGTAGTAAAAAATAGAGGATAAGAGAGAGTGTGTGTGTGCGTGTGTGAGTGAGAGAGAGTGTGAGCGAACGAGAGAGAGAGAGAGCAGAGCATTTTCTGGCATGCAGCATTGCAGACAGGTACGGATGGGTGAACAGAAGAGCTGGCGTGAGCTTTGATGCGTTCTGCTGCAGGCTGAACCAGGAAAAGAGTGAAGGAGCACAGGAGCCAATCAGAAACCAACAAACACAGTGGATGCGCTCATTCCAGTGCAGCTGTCTCGTTCTGTTATGGAAACAAACAAACATAAAAAGAACAAACAAACGAAAGAAAAACAAAAGAAAACGAAAGAGTAAATATATGAAGGCATGGTGATAAAGCAGCCAGACTCATGCTGTAAGGATAAATCAAATGAAGCTGTAGCACATATACACACACACATCTCTGATGTGTATATATATATACAGAGAGAGAGAGACGGAGAAAGAGAGAGAGAGAGAGAGAGAGAGAGAGAGAGAAAGAAATCTGAAGATGAGAAGATTTAGATGCATATTCCTTTGCTGCGGTATAGCCCACCTTCCCCACTCCTCTCACCCCATCCCAAAAAAACTCACCCAGCAAAGGAAAAGAAGCTCAATGAACTGGAAAGAAAAGGTATCAAACAACAGAAAGCAACAAACAAACAAACAGGAAGAAACGGTCAAGCATTTGGTTAAGTGCTTATCTGTTTTTCCATAGAGCCTGTCTGTCAGCAAAGAAAAGGACCTCATTCAAATTGTGAACGATTTGAATAGTGTTTGCATTGTGCTGTTTGTTTACATTCTGTCTGTATTTTTCTTATTCTCCTCTTTTGTATGGATACGGGTAAACTTTCGAGTATAATGCCCACAGTAGAGTAATGGAGGAAAGCAAAGACTGGATGTTACTAGTGATTTGCTCTGGATGGATAGCATGCCAGATTACAGTCCACTGTCTCCCCCACGCTGTCCTTCAAAGAAAAAGCTTGATGGAAAAACTTGGATCATTAAAAAACAAAATATATTCCTTTTAACAAACTGTATTTGTTGTTTTTTTTTCTTTCCAAAGATGTTCTGCAAATCAACTACAGCTAAATGAGAGTCATTGAAGCAGGAACAGAGTGAGTGTGTAAGCAGAGGAAGGAGAGAGTGCTTTAAGAAGCCAGGATGAAAACTGAAGGATTAATGACAATGATCTCATATTCTGTTAGAAATGGCCTCACGACCTCCTGACCTTATGATTCTGGCATTGAGTCAAGGTAAACTTGCATCCCGAGGGTTCAGATCATCAGTGTCACTTGATGGTCTACAGTCCCCCTAATGCAGGGTTAATCAACCTTCGCTTCTCCAGTGAACTGATGAAACCAACAAGTATGCATCTCCAGTAGATCTTAGGATCTACTTATGAGTTTTTAACGTTTTAAACATTGCTGCAACTGTACATTCAGTCAATACGCATTAGATTGTCCGTGGTCGCTCAAGATGCATATGGTCATTTATCAAGCATCAGGTTAAAAAGTGTAATAACACATCACTGGAAGCAAGTATTCATAAGGCTATGTATGCAAACCTCCCATGACAACGGACATGAACACTTACAAATGTTTGGTTCCAACAAGAAACAACTGTTGTCATAGCATTTTCTCTTGGGAAATGACGTCAGGATTCACTTCTAACATCTGTATGTCCCTTTAGGCTTGTTGGAATAAACCTTTATGAAAGTCTATGTAGTTTCAAATCAGTTGTCGTGCAAGGTTTACATAGCTGGAACGACAACTTATGTATACTGGCCTTCAGTGAGGTGTTTCCAAAAGTGCCTATAAATTATCTGCTATCTGTGTATGTGCGAATAGCAGTAAGATTGTCAAAACTGCTCCTGAATAAGCAGCATTCATCATCTAATAAACAAAATCATTCATCACGAGTTCACAGGGAAAATGAAAAGGTCAGAGTGCTGTTATAACTCATTTGTGCAGGGTGAGTTACCATACTTGGTAAATGTTTGAACAAATGAGAAAGCTAACAGGCAAGGAGTAAACATGAATATCCATCAGCGCTACGCCTTCACAGTGTGTGCAGTGAGAAGTTTTTACAGAACCCAGATGAAAACAAAATATGACCCACTGCTAAATACTCTAAGACTATATGCTAAATACTCTGTAGGACCTAAAACACATGGACACACACTCCCTCCCTCTCTCACACTCACAATCACACTCACACTAATATTATGTGCCCAAAAATGTATAGAGACATGAAATCAAGGGTATTAATAGCAAATTTTTTCAGAAAAGGCTTTAAACAAGATGCTGGACCATGATACTGTGGGGATTTAACTGTAATCAGTCACAAGAGCAAAAGTGAGATCAAGTAATGAACATAATTCTGGACCCCGAATGCCGCTCTAAATTATTTAAAGGTATCTCTTATACCCCTCTAGCGAACGCTTGGCATTAGACAAGGCAAACTTAAGCATATGTGTGGCTGCTCCAGAGCATCCCATTCTACTGGCAATGCTTTTCTATAGACATAAAGCCTGTGTCTATAGGTGTACATTAAAGTAACTGAATTCATTAATTAGAAGGGCTGTCTGCATACATTTGGACACACAGTGCATATTAGATGGTCACATGCAGCCATAAATACTTTCAAATGATCAAATTATACAAGTTTCAAATGATCCAATTAGTCATTTAAAATACCATACAATATAAGAATAAATGAAAATAAATGCAGAAAGTAAAAAATATATATATTAATACTCTTACAAGTATATTAGAACACAAGTGCTTATTCTGTTTTTGGATAAAATGTATGCTTACTGCCCAAATGGATGGCACGCACACGCACACGCACACACACACACACACACACACACACACACAATCTATACTACATACATTTATTTTCCCTAAGTACTGTTCTAACTGAGAAGGATATAAGCCTGATGTTTTACATGGGTAATTTCATCTATGAGGCAGAAAGTTTGGGGCTAAAAAAACATTTAAACATACACAGTAAATTCTGCAGGAAATGTTACTGCAGGCAGAGAACCAACATGATGAGAACAGCAAAAACAAAACCCCCCAAAAAACAGAAGGGGAGGTTGAGTGAGGAGCCAGGCATTACAGGATGAGCAGAAGAGGTCTTACACTGAAGACATGAGAGGACATGTAACACACATACACACGCGCGCACACAAACACACACTCGCAAAAGAAATAGGATGAGACATGTGTTGACATGGAGGATGGAGGAGCACACAGAGCGGACAGCTGCAGGGGGAACATGAGAAGCATAAGCCTGACACTTCTACCCTGCAACCAAAAAGCGAGCCTTGAGCACACACAAGAGTGATGGAGGAAGAAAGCAAAAACTAAACACAAGAGCTGAAAGCACCTTGTAGTTTGAGAAGCCTCGAGAAATTACTTTTAACACTATGCCATGAAGCTTAAAAATAAAACTTAAGCATATAAACAGCAACATGCTAAAATGAGTGGTGGTAAACTAAACTCATTTGAATATGTACTTTATTCGTAAAACATTCGTATTTCATGTTGATATTAAAACATTATTTAAATGTCCCCGAAAGAGGACTTGGAAGAGTACAGGGCAGCCTATAGAAAGGTAAAAGAAAAAACAGACAGAGTGACGAACAAACGGGAGAGATAAAGAGACAGAGATAGAGACAGACAGTGAGACATAGAAAGAGAGAGAGAAAGCGAGACAAAGACACAGAGAAAGGGAGAGAGACAGTGAGACATGGGGAGAGAGAGAGAGAGAGAAAAGAGACAAACACAGAAAAAGAGAGACAGAGACAAAGAGCTTAACAGGTAAACAGGAAGAGTTGACTCTGGTGGATCTGTGAAAGAGAATCAGAAGCACGGAAACATTAGGAGACACTTTTGCAATCTCGAGATGAAAACCAACCTGCATTATCGGTCAAAACAGACAGGAGTGAGAGGGAGAGTGAAAGAGAGAGAGAGAGCGAAAGAGAGAGAGGGAGGGAGAACCTTATAGGGCTTATACTCGGAAGTTTACCCCCGCAAAGGCCGGAGCAGTTTGCCACCCTTTCGTATGTTTGATCATAGGAAAAGCTTTTAGGCTCTGGCTGTGCACCACAGAAAACCACGCTTGACAACAAAAACCTCTCCAGGAAAAAAGACCGGTGCCATGTTCTCTCTGCATTTCCTCAACGAGTGTTCAGATCATTTTTAGGGCAGATTTTTCAGAGTGCTCTCATGGTTGGGTTGGCAGCACACTCTGTGAACTGCAGTGATCCATTATACAAAAAATTAATTTATATTTAGTTACATTATCTATGTCTATGTAAATGAATCAGCTATCTTAAAATGACTTAAACTTACTAGTTTATTTACTTAAGCTTCTATGATTTACTTAACTTACTTAAGCTTCCAGTACCCTGAATATGCAACTACAACTGGAGGAACTATTTACAGATTGGGAATATAGACTATTAAAATAATAGTACAAGATGGGGTTTTTTTTGGTGGGGGTGGGGTCACTTATATTTTGGTCAAAAATGAGCTTCATTGGTTTTAATCCACTCTAACAGTCTTACACTAATGCTGTTGATTTCACAACTCTTTTTTTTGTTATTTTTTAGTTTTCTGAATATGTTAAGAAACTTTTAAACAAGCTTAAATGATGAAGACATTTTTGAATACCTGAATGCTCTAATCCATTATAGATGAATCTGTATTGCTCTGAAGTGGATGCTGGAATCTACATGTAACCCAACCCTGAGGGCAAAACTCAAAACCGTAAACATCTATGTCAAAGCATCAGCAGAAGCATTTAACAGGGTGCCTCAGTGTACTGTAAGTGGTCTGATTGAATAGAGAGAGAGAGAGCGAGAGAGAGAATGGCGTACTTGGCCCAACCAGAGGGCACTGAAAACAAAACCAACCCCCACTGGACAAGGACAACCCAGCAGCGAGAGAAGAGAACCAACACAGCAAGACAGAAAGGGCAAGGGTGCATACAGCAGTCCACACGGTTAGACAAGCCAACTTGCAAAGAGCAACAGATGCACAGAAACCAGACTGACCACAGGCAAATTTCAAGAAATAAAGTAAGTAAATAAATAAATAATAAAAAACGGTAGATAATAATTACTCTGCACTCCTGGTACAACGTGTTTGTGTGTGTGTGTGTGTGTATGTGTGTGTAGGGGAAGGGGAATGAAATATGTACTAAAGAGCATGTGTGTTTTCCAATGTGCTGTAAATATGTTTAGCAGTATTAGATGAGAGTGTGTGTTTTCTGTTTATATATGTTTCTACACATGAAATCTGCATGTGTTTGTCTGTATACATTTTACGTTCAAACAAGTAAAAACATGTCTTTGCTTACGGTTTAAAAGTTTTAACATGTAGATACTGAAAGTCATAACTGCGATTAATATGACATCTTTCTAGATGTATTTCTAAAACATGAAACATATATATGACCTCACGCCCAGACAAGGTATAAAAACCAACTATGTTTACAGTGTGTCTGCATGTGTGTGTGTGTGTGTGTTATGTCTGACACAGGGAAAACAGGGGGACTCACTCCCGGGGGCGGTGCTTGCATTGGCAGTGGAGAGAACTACATGAGTGGGGGTAGAAATATTGGTTACGTCATGGAGCTGGCTGAGCACAGACGAACGCCGTCGCACTGCACCCTGAAAGGAACCACTTCTCTTGAATGTACTCACTACCTCCATCTGTAGGAGAGAGAGAGAATCATATCAAATATATCAGAGAGAGAAAGAAGGAGCAAGAGAGGAGAGAAAGAGAGAGTGAGAGAAGAAGAGAGAGAGAGAGAGAGTGAGAAGGAGAGACGGAGAGAGAGAGAAAGAGGAGGAGAGAGAGAGAAGGAGGAGAAGGAGAGAGGAGACAGCCAGGGAAAGAATAACACAAACATTTCTGTTGAAGGAACTGCAGCAATACTTTTCTATTAGAACATGTGTGTCAAGCTCTGGTCCTGAAGGGCCAGTGTCCTGCACTTTTTGAGGGTTCTCATACTCAAACACATTCATTAAACTTGGCAATTAACTGGCAAGCTGAAGCAGGTGTTTCTGAGCATGAAAATCACCAAGACATGCTGGACACCGGCCCTCCAGGACTGGAGTTTGACACCTGTGTATCAGAGTGATGATAATAACTAAGGAGCTTAAAGATACTGACATCAAAAAACGCATCTCAAAACCATTTGGACTCATTCCGTAAATGTGTCGATCAAGCAAACCAGCTTTTCAAGTAACTAAACTAAACATGGAATTCGTAAAAAGTGGCTTACACCTCTTTCTCATTAAGGGTATACTGCCAAAGGCCTTGTATTTCATAAATAATATTAATAACAACTAGAAGCTTATCTGCAGCACCCACTGAAGCTCCACTGCGGCAAATTTCCACATTAATGAAATATCAGCACCATTTAATAAATTCATTGCACCATTTTTCGGATGTGCTTAATGGATGGTTCCCTATATTCAATAGAAATGACAAACCCAATTTGTAAAAGTACACAAAGTTACACTTAAACCACTCAGCAGATTAAGCTGTGGGCTGTAATCTCTATCGGAATCATACTGATGAAGGCTGGGCCAACACACTTTGAGGGAACCACCGCGGGATGAAAGCCTTGATCCAATTCAACTGACTGATGATATGAGGCTATCTGCTATAATGTGTGTTCTGTTTTGCCAACTCAATGTTGAGCATCGAGGGGATCGATGGAAATCTTGTAGGAAGCTTTTCTAGCACTTCAGCAATCTGTGGCTGTCACACGCACATTAAATCCTTCATCATACAGCTTCATTCCATCTAATTAGCTTACTATGTGTGGGAGTGCATCTGTGTGTGTGTACACGTTAGTGTGTGTGCGCGCGTTGTGGGCTTCTTTTCCTGCATGCATTCTTTAATCGAACTGAAATGACACTACAAAGCTGCGGTCCCCTCATCCCCTTACAGCTGTGGCATATACGTCCCCCAAAGCATCCTCTCAACCATGTAATAAAGTACCTTTTTATTATATGCTCTTAATGTACTTAAAATATTACAGTACATTATATATTTTATTTTATTATATCTTAGTTATATTGCTATTCCACTTGCATTATAACTACTATTTTTGCAAGTGCTCTTTATGACAAAATTTTCAATGCAACATTCTGTACATCCACTTTTCTATATAACAATAATATTTTGTATATAACAACAACATAATTGTTTTGTTTACCATCTTGGGCCAAAACATTTTGGGGAAAAATAGGCTGGGAATGTTTATTGAGAGGCTTCTAAGCCTGTAAGTTAGGATCATTTTACTATTCACATGTAAAATCATGCATAGCTCGTGGGGAGGG
>JBBPDH010000130.1:18112422-18123002 GCA_037974565.1 Clupeocharax schoutedeni
TTCAATAATAAATGGTAAAAACTGCTTCTTGTAATGTCTGTATGTATATGCGATTAAATGCGATTAATTAGATTAATTAATTGCCACACCATGTAATTAGATCAAAAATTTTAATCGCTTGACAGCACTATATTTTATATATGCAATAATATATTTAAATATTTAAAGGTCCCATGACATGAAAATGTCACTTTATAAGATTTTTTAACATTAATGCGAGTTCCCCTAGCCTGCCTAAGGCCCTGCATTGGTAGAAATGGCCATAGGTGTATAGAGTGCTTTGGTCATTCTGCTCCGCCCTTGAGTGAATGACAGCTCAGACGGCCCAATCTGGAATTTGGCCCTGTATGTCGTCATAAGGGGAAAGGTTGTGCCCATCCAGAGAATTTCGTCCCCCTCCCCTAAAAAATTAGCTCCACCGATTGTCTATGTGATTGTGTGAGAGTCCACTTTTGCCTGTAGAGACAGCATGGCTTGCAAACGAGTGAAGCATTTGCTCCATGCTTAGATGTACAAATGAGCACAAATGTTTTTTTTTCCTTCATGCAAGCCTCTGAAGAACCAGTGGGTTCATTTTATTTTCTCTGGAAATGTGCAACACAATACAGAGCTGGTCTTGCTGAACGGCTGAAAATTAAGTCTGGATCAGCTACCTAGCTTATTACCCTTAGAATGTGGCTGTAGCATTAGCTCTGCAGCTAACAGCCCAGTTAGCAGGCTACTGTTGCAAATGTAGATGCAAAAGTTAGATAGCATCCGGTATGTGTGTGAGTGGAGTGTGAATACACACATTAACTTGAGCGAGCACAATATCTGCCTTTCCCCTCAATTAAATGACTGAGTGAGCACCTCTGCAAACTAGGGTGATCAGATGAGAATGGGTAAAATCTGGGGAGTCTTACAGCAATGGGAGTATGGGCAATGATCTCAACTGCTTGGCTATCAAGGAAATGTCCCGAATCTCACTACAGACCAATATAACTGTCTTTACCAGCTACGTGACCGCAGTAGCCATAGCTATACACTGTGAACATTAGCGCATGGTACTATGGCCGCAAGCTGGCCCCTCCCCCACCCTATGCCTTGCTCCGCCTCTCTCCTCCTAATTATCATTTAAAGCTACAGACACAGAAACGGCACATCCGCAGGAAATCTCATTGTGGGACTGGCTCTAAGTGGCTGTAATACTGCACCAAAGCTGAATTTCGGAAAGAGACTTGCAGATGCAGTATACGGGGACCACTAAAAGCATAAAAAATCAGCATGTCATGGGATCTTTAAATTAGGCCTGGCCAGCTCATGCTACTGTTATAAAAATCCCCAAATGCACTTAATAAAGGTACCCCAGCTTTATTTGTGCTGGTCTCCTCGTACCTCGGGCCTCACAGGATCCTCAATGCCCACAACAGCGATGCAGGTGAGGTCAGTAACAATTTCAGCCTCGTTGTCCCAGTCAGGTTCAGGGTCGCCAGGAAGGTCACGGTAGGCGATGCAAATGGTACGCAGGCCCTCACACGCCATGGGCTCAATCACCTTCTTCACCATTTCATCTCTGTCCCGTGGCCTAAAGCTCCGTGCCTCACCCCCTGCCCCTAGGACAGAAGAACATCTGGAAAAAAACAGAATAACACTGGTAATATTTTCAGTCATAGACACATCTGAAGGTATCAAAGGAAATAAATGAAAGAAAAAGAAATTAAATTAAAGGCCTGTCATTTGTTACAGTTTACATATGTTTAGCAATAATTGATCTGGTTTAATAGATTTTATTCATATGAACCCCGTACATGTAAAATTACTGCATTCCTTTTTCTGTGTCATTTTTTAAATAAAAAATAAAAAAGCAGCGACAATAATGACAAGGAATAATAGACTAACTTCTTCAGGAGGATTTCAGAGGCTCCTTTGCTGTAGAGGCGGAAGCCGCCATCAGGCAGCTGGACCACGGTGCTCATGGACTTGCGGACAGAGTTGAAGGTGTAGACCTTGTAGAGCTTCTCCTCAGGGATCTGCTCACGGACGGGTGCATAATCTCTCTTCAGGTCCAGCACAAAGCCCAGCAAGCCACATTCTGTCTTATTTCCCACCTGTTTAGGAAGCCCACCTTCAACATCAGGAGGCTGCAGGGAGGGAAGGAGAGGACAAGAGAGGGTGAATGAGTGAGGTGAAAATTAAGAAACAAGGCGGCAAAAAGATTTAACCTCTTTGCACAGAGGGGACAAAGGGCCATTTACTAATCTTGTTAAGTAATAGTATCTAAATACCAAAACCGAAAATAAGCTACCATTTTTAAACTAGAATAGAGTGCATAAAAATATTCTTCAGCTTTCTATCATCTGTTACTCAGATTTAGCAAAGGCTTCTAACATCTAAAATGCATTTAAAAATTAAGAGGCAGGGACTCTCACAGCATTACCACTGTTGTTCCCTTGGAAGCATGTCTGCTTCTAGAGACTGTCAGATCAAAACGTCTAGAGGCAGAAGAGACTAGAGGCACTCATCCAGTACCCAACACATTAGTATCAGGATGATGTCAGCAGAAAATGCTGGATCGTGCATTGGACGAAAACAATAATAAATCTGATCTGATAATGGGCTGGGTTGACCAGGACAATTCAAAACCCATTTCTGTTTTTTACTTGATGGCGTCAACAATACCAGTTCATTTCTAACCCGTTTTAGGCAGTCTCTGAATGTTTCTACTGCTGTGTATGCTCTCACCATGATCTTGGAGGTGTAGGCGCTGTTGATAGCTATAGCATTCACTATCATCTCCAGGGTATTAGGGTTGACCTGACTTGGGTCAGGGATCTCACGGAAGTGCTGGTCATTCACATAGGCCTGCACCACTGTCATGCGGTTAGTGGTCAGAGTGCCAGTCTTGTCTGAGCAGATGGCAGTGGCATTGCCCATCGTCTCGCAAGCATCCAAGTGGCGAACCAAGTTATTGTCCTTCATCATTTTCTGGGAAATAGAAGAAGGGGATGGAAAGGTAAGACTAGGTTGTTTTGAGGACTATCCGTCATCTCAACATGAAAGTTAATAAATGTAAATTGCCTGCAAATTAGATGCCAAAAGTTTGGTCACACCCTTAGGTGTGTATATAAATATAACATACACACTATATGTGTGTGTATATATATATAGTATACACACTTCTCCTTAGTGGTCCAAAGTCTATCCTGATTTTGCATGCACACCTGCCCAGAAATGATTGTAGTAAATGTAACAATAAGAAGGCAGCCTTATGCTTAATTTATACAGTAAGAGAGAGAGAGAAAAAACAATAGAACAGATAAAGCTCCAGTTACACACGCTGACACATACTCTGGAGTGCATGGTCATATCGCCACAATATTTACAGGAAAAGGCAAAAACATGTTTTATTTTTAATGTAAGATAATGTAAACCCATTTTTCTGAGGAAATAAAAATAAAGGCATTCCAGGTGATTCCTCAAGCTGCTTGAGAGACCCATGTGTATGCAAAGGTGGATAAAGGGAAATATAAAGGGAAATATTTTCAACAATTATTTCACAAATTCATGAGCATTATTTTGGATGTCGGAATGTTCAACTTATATGTACCTCTAAACTGCCTAAAGCAACTGCAGTGATTTCAAATTTCCGTGTGCACGTGCACGCCCGTACAAACACACACACGCACACAAAATGACGGCTGGTGCATCTGGTATTCCTCACCTTCACTGAATAGGCTAGAGAAATGGTGACAGCAAGGGGGAGACCCTCTGGCACAGCAACCACGAGCACGGTAACTCCGATGATGAAGAACTTGACGAAGTACTGAACGTAAATTGGCGTGCACTCTGGCTGCCAGCTCCGTCTCTCCACCACAAAAGTCTCAATCACAAAGTACAGCACCAAAATAATCACTGTGATAGCTGACATCACCAGACCTGGAGAAACAGCAGAACCAATCACATGTATATTTAACCTGGAGTCGTTAATAAAATGCAGACATGCATAATAATAAAAAACATACATGCAGAAGTACATCGTTACTATGACAACCAAACTGAATTTTAAAGCAAATATAACTACAGTCTAACATCACTTGTGACTCTTTCATTTTTTGTGAAATGCTACTGTAAATAGAAACAAACAACAATACAGGTAATAGCACCTGCTTTGCCGATCTGCACAGCCAGTTTGGTGAGTTTGCCCTGTAGGACGGACTTCTCCTTCTTCGGCACACTGGTTTTCTTCTTCTCCCTCTCCTCCACCTCTCCACCCTCTGCACT
The DNA here is from genome assembly GCA_037974565.1 of Clupeocharax schoutedeni. Classification (NCBI taxonomy): domain Eukaryota; kingdom Metazoa; phylum Chordata; class Actinopteri; order Characiformes; family Alestidae; genus Clupeocharax; species Clupeocharax schoutedeni. Next base: position 18,116,683 of record JBBPDH010000130.1, read on the forward strand.
CTTCAGCGGCTGCATCTCCATAGCGACAGCGCCATCCTGCTTCTTGGCTGGTGGACGGGACAGAAGTTAAGCGTCATTTACATAGGGACAACAAATCTGGCCCGGCACACCTCTGCGCTACCATGAGCAGTATGAGCAACCATCATGAACCATTCAGAACACTTTATGCATAACACAAACAAACGCAGAGCAATTTAGACAGTTCTACTATGGGCTGTTAGTACATATGGCACATACACGAAACTGGACACATGGCGAGAGAGAGAGCCAGACGAATGCAGACATAGTCACTGACGGCACAGTGGAAACATGTACAGTGGCTGCAACTTGCGGGACAAGTGTATCACCCCTATCAACTCCCACAGAGGCTGCACATTTTAGCACTATTCAGCAAAGTGCCTATTCAGCAGAGGGTTTCCCTTCACACACAATACAATGTAACAATGCTGTAAACACACTGTACTTCTGTAATACACGGCACAAAAAAAGGACTGGTGAAGCCCTGGCTGTCATGTATGCCGTTATGCAACAAATGATGCACCTGTACACGTCAATGTATGAATTTATACCACATATACATCACTGCATGTTCATTTATGCAGCACATTCATAAACGTTCATGGGCGCATACATGACATCAGCATTTCTCTGTGATAATGGCCCCCATTTAGCAACAACTAGTTAAGCCAGTGGGTAAGGATTTCCCACAGCAATAATATAATTAACCCCTCAGTGCCTCTCTCATTCATCTACTCTACTGTCCCTCTGGTACCTTTATTCTGATTGGTCTCCACTGCTGCCTCTGGCTGCTTGCCTGAGAGAGAGAGAGAGAGAGAGAGAGAGACAGAGAGAGAGAGAGAGAAGGGAGAGAGAAATGGAGAACGGAGAAAGAATGATGGGGAACAGTGTAGAGATAAAAAGATGAGTGGACAGAAAGAAAACAATGAGAGAAATAGGTATAGGGGTGAAAGCATGGAGAGGTATGATCAGATAAAGAGAAAAGGTAGAAAGAAAGGAAAAAAGAACATGAACAGACAGAAGACAATGAGAAAGAGACACATCAAGGAGGAATGGCGAGATAAAGGAGAGATAAAAATAGTGATGAGAAGAGTGCACAGAAAGAAAGAAAACACAGAGAGAGAGAAAGAGAGAAAGAGAGAAACAGACAGACAGAAAGAGGGGGTACAGAGGTGAAAGCATGGAGAGTAGGGAGTATGAGTAGGGAGATAAAGAGAAAAGGTAGAAAAGAAGGAAAAAAGAAAGTGAATATAAAGAAGACAATGAGACAGAGAGAGAGAGAGAGAGAGAGAGAGTAGTGTAGCAGGGGAATAGAAAGTGACAGACAGAATGAGAGACAAAGCACACAATGTTGAGTGAATGAAACAAGAAAGCACAGAACTATGGAAACAGACACACAAGCATACACAGACACACACGCACACACAGCTCGCACATACGTGTACATGAAAGTTCAACCAGTTCAGTTTTAATACTACAGATTTAATCGAGGGTTTTGTTTCTATCTATGATTATCGGTGTATGATGTGGAAAAGCCCCTGTCTCTCTTGGGCTTTATGATGTACAGTCTTTTCTGTACTGTACATGCACCTGTTTGCTGCATGTGGCCTGTATAGTGCATGTGATTGTAGTTCACAAACTTGTCAGTCTGAAGTGATACATACCATTGGTGATGCTGCTCTGTTTGGCCTCAGTAGTGAGTGAGTAACTACTGTCTTCTGATTTGGGGAGCGTGAGGGGGTGGGGTCATGTGGGTGTGGAGGAGGGATTGTGGGAGGTTTTAGGATCGGGTGGAGGTAGGAAACAAAGAAGAGTCATCATCACACTGCCCATCATAAGACCAAACTAAAGATCATAAGACCATCATAAGTCTCAAATTTCTTTGTGGGTCTGTACTTTTTTTGTTCCTGGGACTCTTTGTGCTCTTTGTCCTTCATTCACAACCTCAAAAGTCCTGCTTGAGATATTACAGTAATATTACTGTAACTGTTTTGTTAATATAACTGGTTGCATGGTTTTATGTCCTTATTACTTCCTATAGCACCTGCAGACTGACTTTCAAACACATGTAATATATTTTACTTTGTTTACAGCTGGTTAGTTTGCATTCTGTATCGGTGTCCTCTTCTGACACATTCATGTGAGGTACAAAGTGAGTGGACAAAGAACATGAAAAACTATAAAATGTTCATTCTAAAACCCTTTGGAGGAGAGGTTTGGAAGGAGACTGAAATGTGAAGATGGGTTTTTAGAACCTATACTATACTGGTACCGGTCCCATATATACACAGTATAAAAGGGTCAGGAAAGAACTTAGCTTGATACTTCTCCAAAACAAAAACCCTTGAATCCACATCTAATAATGGAATATTAGAGCATCAGTAAAGATAAGCAGCATCAGCATCGATATCAGTATCAGTAAACCTCTAATGTTACTTATACTTACTGAAATGTAATAATCTTACGTTTTTTAAAAAACTGAAATTAGACAGACACTGTTTTTAATATACATTTTTTGTAGATGTATGCAAATTATAAAGAACCATTTTACTGTGAGTCAGTTATCAGGCTGTCTAGATAGCACAGAAGCTGAAAACAGAGAGAATGAGTCACTGGTACAGCAAAAGAACAGTAGCCAGGTTTCCATCCAGCTGTCAAATTCCAATCAACCAAATACCTGAAATGTTGCAAAAACATGCTAATAATGCTGTTTATAATCAACTCTGTACAGCATAATAAGCCTCTCTATGTCATGGTGATAAAAACACTTCTGAAAAACATGGGCATAAAATATATATACAGTATATATATAAATATTTAATGCTGAGCTGCCTTGTCACGACTGCGGGGTTTAACCCGGTCTTCCGTGACAGATGGACCGATCACTACCAAAGAGGCACATCGGGGTACGAGCCCGCAGGCTGGAACTCCACCCCAAAGGACCTAGTCCTAGGGGTCGGGTCTGCAGTCATGCTGAGTGTAGAAAGCTGGAGTGAGGTAAGCTGGACCCAGCTCATGGAGGAGCCGACGGAGCGTCGGTGGACGATCCGCGAGCTGTTGAACGGTGGAGAGTCGGACGACAGTGACGGTGTTACGGTTGGATCGACGGATCCCCTATCTTGGGTCCGGAGCGCTTTGTGGATCCCCACGTCTCCGACTCAACCGCGGATGAGCCCTCGTACAGTCTCACCTACAAGCGACGTAGACACAGATGTGGGGGTTCACGACGCTTCACCGCTCCTGCTCGTCCCCGACTCGCCTTCTGAGGCTCACCCTCGGTGGGTTCAGCGAGCCTCAATCCCAGCCTCAATCAGAGAGCGGGTCTGAAAGGTGCAGCTCTCGTGGGGAAACGGCAGGCCCCAGCGAGATACAGGAGCTCCCAACGCCAGAGTCAAAGTACGTGGCCGGCGCGGAGTCAAGGTGCGCGGTCGGCGCAGAACCAGGGCAAGTTAGCGAAGCCGCTCATTCCTCTTCTTCGTACTGTCACGGCTCAGTCAGTGGCCGGTAGGGGCCACTGTTTTGGTTTTGTTTTGGTGGCTTTTATTTTGAAGTTCATGTATGGTTTGTGTCGTGTCTCTCGTTTTCAGGTGTTTTGTTTTCTGCTTAAGTTATTACGTTCGGTGATTGGTTTTCTGTCTGTGTGTATTTAGTTCAGTCCATGAGGACCATGAGCATCGGTCCATTGCCTCACTATTCTCAATTGTATTCATGTCTGTAGCAGCCCTTGAGCCAGGTTTTCTTTATGTTGGTGAATAAAGAGAGCACAATAATGGATGCCTGTCTGCCTGCCTGCCTGTCTTCCAAGAGTTAAATCACGGCAGCGCGGGACGGCATCCATGACAAGCCTTTCATTGCTGTTTACTTCAATTTATGGCCATTATACAGCATTAGCGCGCAGTTACAGAGTGCACTGGCCAACACTGCAGCTCAGAAAATGTCCATTAATCAGCGATAACACTTCATGTCTGTTTAATGTTTACTGTTGTTTTTTTCTTTGATAAAACAAAAGAATGTTTTCATTTCTTTCTCAGTCCACTGGTACCAGTCACCTTTTGTCATGCTTAACAATTATTATTTACTAACTTAGCTTTAATTTATTGACAAAAGAGGTTTATGCAGAATTGTATTAAATATTTTATTTCATATTTATCATGTTATTTATCATGTTTAAGCTTAATTCAATATGTCAAAATGTACAAATATATGTGGATGTAAACCTTGCAAAGTCTCTCACCGTCACCTCCATAATCTCTCTCCTTCCTGTCTCTGTTATATGACAGGGCTTATAGAGCTCAATTAAATGAATTCATAATCTCAGAGCTCATAATCTCTGATAGGGGTGTAAATATTTGGCCTTACAGTGACTAAATGGACTTTGCTTAAACCCTGCTATATAACATGGTTATAACTATGCCAAACATTTACCATGGCATGTGCCATCATCTGTTGTTATGATTATATGAACAATTGGAACAAATGTCATGTAACTTAAACGACCATGATACTTTCAGTAATGGTAACATTATGTGTTGTATTATTGAACATAACCTTCTTGAAATCTCATGACAGCATATGACATCCATCATGATATATTTATGTTCCAGGGTTATGTAAAGTGTTCGGGAAAGAATTCAGTAAATTGTGAAATTTTGCCACGATTAAGATACATTAGATACTGTTACTTTGGTACAAATTGAAAATAGTTTTTAAAAGTGAGAGATGTGGAAATGTATAGACAGAATACAGATAGAACAAAACACTGGGCCTTTTTAAAATTTTTCTTGTTTGAAAACACAAGAAATGTTTTTGGACAAAAACAAAAATGAATGAATATTATTACCTGCCACCTTTAGACTGACCATGATGCACTGATACACTTTTTTTTACATCCCTGATCTCTGACTCTTGTGCCGGTTAAGGAATATGTATTTGCAAGCATCTGCTTCCACTTTGTCTTTTTTTTTAACTTAAGGATTTTAGACTAGACACTACTGAGCCAGGCACTGAGATTAATGAACCAAGGACATGAGTTTATCTAACAGTCCAGGCACATGAGACATGCCCATGCTGTCATACTGTACTCCCTATTCATCCCATTCATAAACATTCCTCCAGGCACCGACCACACAGTGCTTTCATTCATCTAAAGGAGTCCATCTAAGCTCCCACTTCCTTGCTTGCTTCTCTTTCTCTCCCCCTCTCGCTCCCACTCTCTGTTTCTTCCAAATCTATGTGTGTATGTGAGTGTGTGTGTGTGTGTGTGTTTGTGTCAGGTAGACCAAGATTTGTGTTACCCATTTTCTTCTGCTTTTCACCTCTGTTGCTTTTACTATTTGTTTGTGTGTGTGTGTGTGCGCGCGTGCGTGCAGGTCTGTGTGCACGTGTGTGTTAGACTCTTTTTCCCTCACACGTACCTTTCTTTTCTTTCTTCTCTTCCTCTCCCTCTCCAGCCCCCAGCAGTGTGAAGATGATGCCAGACTGAGAATTCACTCCAACAGCCGTGACCAACATCCTCCCCGATCCCTCCATCACATGAGTGCCTGAGAAGCAGAGAGTTAAATAGTGAGAAAGACAGAGAGAGAGAGAGAGCTTGATGCGAAGACGAAACAAACAAACAAACAAACAAAAAAAAAACCACACCCAAAAAACAACAAACAAAACAAAAACAAAAAAAACACCTGTTCCTCCAGGGCCACTCTCTCTGTCTTAATGTTAAGGTCACAAAATCACATTGACATTTGAAATACACTGACATCCAAACTTGTCTTTATGTGTTTGTGTTTGTTTCATGTTAAAAGTCCCATGTGTTAGTACACAATCATGATCAAATATTTTGCAGTAAACAAGCTGTTTCTTTGTGCATTTAAGACTGATGTATGTAAAAGGACTCCTTTGTGATTGGCCGCCCTGTATTGCACCTCTGTCAGTAAATGCAAATTCACGCAGCTTTCAGATCGATGCATCATGACCAGCAGCAATGATGGTTTTTGGTTCAGGTTTATGTAGTTTATTGTCCATATACAACTGAACTGCATGGTATGTTATGGAACTTTAACTCCTCATTCAGTGATAAGGACCCTTTTTAGCAAAGGTATGGAACATTTGATGCAGGCAAAGAACCAATCAAGTTTTTTTTTGTTCACACTAGGTTTGTCACGGTACCAAAATTTCAGTATTCAGTACCAATACCAGTGAAAATCCACGGTTCTCTGTACCAATTTCGGAACCAAAGCAAAACACAAAAAACATGAATTGAACAAAATCACTCACTCACTGTAACTTGATGTTAGACAACATATGAA
>JBBPDH010000130.1:18128573-18143298 GCA_037974565.1 Clupeocharax schoutedeni
CACACACACACACACACACACACACACACACACACACACACACACACACACACACACACACAAAATACTAAACAATAAAAGTACATGTTCACAAAGAAAGGCCTTGGGGCCCACAGGCACATAATCACCAAAAAGGTCCTAAAAAATATAACAAACTGACACCTTTAGTGCCTGCCTTCCTCACTTTCATTTTCCTCCCATTCTCACCACACTGAACTTTAATATCTGCAATATCTCCAGGCTCTCTTCACTCCAGCTTATTCGTGCGATCACAACAACAACCGTGCAGTGAGAAAATAATAAACAGCACCCAGTAACATAAAATGCTACAATAGTATCCCTCAGCTAATGTTATATCTATTGTTTATATGTAATTGACCACTGCAATACACCCCTTAATCACATTGGCAAGACCATAAGAAGATAATACAGTCCAAATAAAAGTCCAATCGAAACTGATGTGCAAAATATGAACAAATATGAGCAACCACATTAAGTAAATGCTCATATGAAAGGTTATGAGTGGCTGGAGCCTATTATCTACGTTCTGAAGGTGATTATTCACTGTTTATGCCCTACACACTGACTAAAGTCTATTAAGTCACCAAACGTTTGGGAAAAAGGAGCTGAAAACACGCCTGAAAACTGTTAATCTACAAAACATTACCCCAAATATAGCAGCAAAACCATGTTTAGTGTCTGAAGTCTGAAGAACATAATTTCACTACCAATTAATGTAAATTTAACAACCTTAATAAGCACTGAGATTTTTAAAAATAAAATCATACAGAGCCAGAAATCACTTAAGAACTCTAAGTGTGGTTAGAGAGTGCAAGTGTATTATGGTTTAGGCACGTAATTAGTATGATGCTAAATGGCAGGGTAGAGATAAATGACACCATCATGATCAATACGTTTTTTTTTGAGCATGCTATAATATCGTCAGTACCTAACACTGACCAACTTGCATGTTTCATTATGAAGAGAAGCATGCTGTGAAAATCTCTTGTAGTACTATAATCTATTTTTGCCCAGATGCCAGAGTATGTGCTTCCATTACACGTAAAATACAGTGAGCTTTAGTGGAAAAATGGAGACACTAAACAAGTCTCAGTCAATCACCTACATTTGGTGTAAGGTGGGTAAACATTTTTCACATAATAGCCAAGGTTGTCCCTTACAAGTGAAGATCTCTTGTAGTGTTTTGATCTTCTATGTTTACCCAATATAATCTTCCATTACTTGTTTGCTACATTAGACTCAGAGGTTTATTGGAGAAACAAACTTAGGACTCAAAACATATCTTGGCTAATCATCTACAATTGGGAGAAGAAGGGAAAATTGTGTATATTTTATTTATTTATTTATTTATTTTACATGCAATAGCCATGGCTGCCCCTAATAAGTCTGCTTTCAGGTTCTTTCATCCTTCTTCTGGTTAGCCCTCTAGCCTTCTTTCATTCTTTCGCGGCTGTGTGCAGTTACCATAGCAATGAAGACATCAAGCACAAACCCGCACTCGCTTTTCAACTTCCTGTCTCTGAGCACCTTTTCGCCCGGCTACAGATGATGTCATTGCATCTGAGCGGCCTGTGCTGGTGTAAGAATAGATTTTTGATTGGCCTGCTCCATTGCAGAGTCTGGAACAGAATCTTGTGAGCTGCAGTGGTAGAATTGAGCGCTTAATTCAGAAACATGACCTACAGCTAGAGCCAGTGTTACAGAGCAGTTCACCGGAGCCCTACTGACGTCAATCTGTTGCGTGCGTTTGTGTGTGAGGGACATTTACATAGGAACCAATGAGAAGAGGCCAAGCCAGCCAGCAAATACATTGAGTGGATAAAGGCAGGAGTTTGGACTAGCATATCGGTAAGAATCGGCCCTGATGAGTACATCAAGTTCATGTGCTCACCCACACACACACAGACACACACACAAAGACACAATGATGTGCGCCTGGCTGCTCTCACACATCATACCCAAATACACACAAAGAATCTTGAACCCGTTCAATCACACTACAGCATTTGTGGTATTAATGTATGCACAATATGAGAGTGTCTGTGTGTGAACAAACTGGAATTAAATTAATCTATTTGTTGCACCACTATCATAAAGTTAATTCCACAATATACATTTACCAGACGCTTTTATCCAAAGTGACTTCCATTCCTTAACTACAGGGGGCAGTCTCTCCCTGGAGCAACTTAGGGTTAAGGGTCTTGCTTAGGGACCCAGTGGTGGTGCTGAAGGTAGGATTCGAACCCGTGACCTCATGATCCGGAGGCAAGTATCCTACCCACAGAGCTACCTCCACCCCAGCAGGTGCTGAAGCAACTGCCCAGTGGTTTCTATTCTAAATTTGTTTTGAACCCAGTTTTTCCCCCCCATTTTTTCCCAACCACTGGAAAACATATTGAAATGATTGTCTGTGGTAATACAAACACACGATGCAGAAGAGCAAGCCGAGATAAGTGTTCCTTTAAAGACAGAACAAGACGATAACAGGTGATGATGGGGAAGAAGCTTGTGTCATCTGAGCAAGGGGGGTTTAAAAAAAAAACTGCTGAGTAGTCATGCCTGCACCCCATCGCTCTGATGAATCTTTTCTGTCTTTTCACGTACCCCTCCTTCTCGGCCGCTCTCTTTCTCTCTCACTCACTCTCTCACTCACTCCCCTCGCTTCCATCTCCCCTTGGTATGTCCTTGACAATGCGGCAAGCTGTACTAGGTTTCTTTCTCTCTCCTTCTCTTCCCTCCCTCTCTCCCTCTCCCTTTCTCTCTCTAACCCGACCAAGTGAGATAGGTTTCTTCCTGTGTTGCTGCAGGAAGCAGCATCGATGCAGTGGTTTAGGCCGATAGAATGGCAGAAGCATTCAGATGTATTGGGTGTAGTGTTACAGAAGCAGACAGAGGTACATACACACAGACAGGCAGTGGCCTCATTCCGCTGTGCTGAAATGTGTTGCTGAGGAGAGGGGGGAGAGAAAGTGAGAGAGAGAGAGAGAGAGAGAGAGAGAGAGAGAGAGAGAGAGAGAGAGAGGAGAGAGAGAGGAGAGAGAGCGAGAGAGAGAGGAGAGAGAGAGGAGAGAGAGCGAGAGAGAGAGAGAAAGAGAGAGGAGAGAGAGGCACTAATGTACCTCCATTTTCAGAGCCTCATCATCACAATGTCATCCCCACTCACCATCATTTTTCCACCTCCTCCCTTCTCTCCTTTCCTCTCCTCTCTTCTCCCTCAGCTTTGTCATGTACGTCTACTATAACAGGGTTAGTTACATGCCTCCACTTGCACTTAGTGGGACACCCTGCATTTGTGGGCTGTTGTAAGTACTGGATGTCGCTGACATCTAATAAAACGTCCAATAAGATTTCTTCTCACTTCTGCAAGGTGAGCCAAGTCTGAGAGCCTTAATGTCTTCTCATAAAGCTAAAGTAAAGTGTCAAGGTTTCAAATTCATGACATTTTATTATATCAGGGAACGAAATGGGGATATTTTAAATCTGATATCCACACACAACACTGCCAGGGCTGTCTGATAGATTTAAAAATGATATCTCAATATCTTCGAGCTTTGTGTTGAAAAATAATATTTATCAGCAATAATTAAAGGCCATAACAAATGGCAACTGGATTGGTGGGACACTCAATTTGCACTTTACTTCAATTAAGCACATTTTAAATTAGATGGAACCATCGATTTTGTGACGTGCAGCAACAATGCCTGTGGTACACTGATGCCAATCTGAGTAACATATTATACCAACCACATAGGGCAAGCACCTTAGCAGTCATGTGGCATGTTGTACAGTGTTAAGCTTCCAGTTGTGCCCAAAGAGTCAAAAGTGTTACCTAAAGCAAACTGCATGAGTAGTGATGCAAAAACTTAAATACTGCAGAAAAACAAAAGCAATTATATAAAAGGTTATTATTATTGTTGCCTTTTTAATAATATTTTTAAAAAAATGACAAGTACAGAGAAAATGGTCCCTTTAATAGGAAATAATTAAGATGCGCCTAGAACTAAGATGCGCCTACGATATCCAGCATCCTCAACAACAAAGAATGATTGGTGAAAAAAATATCTATTTTCTATGGACTTTTTTTAATGTATATTTTTGTGTTTTTTTTGGCATTTCAACAGCTGTGGCTACAGACTGTGGCTGTGCTAGCGGCTATTTTCCTTTCTGCTTCTACTGTTCTGCTATACTCTGCATATAAAGCAAGATGCCATCTTTTCAAATGGTATTTCTAACTGGAAGCTCTTGGACACTGTACCCCTTAGTTACTTGACATTATAAATTGCTTGTCTAATGTCATTCGTACACTGTGAAATATTTTCATGTCACCGGACGCATATCTGCTCACCAGTGCAGGAATTTGAAGGAAAGTGTTTATCGCTTGCTCTTATTTTAATCAGCTTTAAGATTATTTGTATAATGTCTAGGTTTGACATTTCAATGTAGACCCGTTTAATCTTCTTTCTGGCTTTTGAATTTTTCCCCCTAGTTTAGAGCTTAGCCTGAAAACTGTTACGGGGAAGGGGGTTTCTTCTTGAATAATGAATCAACCCTGATCTCCCATGTGAAAGACAGTTGTTTATCATGCTTGTTATCATGTAAAGATGAGTTTTCTGGAGACTCAATTCCCCACCTAAAATGTGTGCTAATGAAACAATGAAGTACACAATTCTGTATAACGTTCTATCTCCAAAAAAAAAAGCAAAAAACAGCCAAATACATACAGTAGGTTCCAGGCTAGATGACCCAAACTTTTAAGAATCTACAATAAAAGTTAACACACACACTTTTTAAGACTGTTATGAGAATGTTAAAGAGGCCTAACCCCATCGTCTATACCACTTTTTGCACACATGTTTATTATACCACTCTGAAAAGAAGAGAGTGACCCCTACTGCCCAGTCTTCTCATTCTGGGGAAGTGTTCGGCTGCACTGCGCCACAGGTGGAACAAGTGGCATGTTGCAAAGCACTGCAAGTTTCAAATATCAAGCAACAGCAACATGCCCCTGCCAAACTCCAGGCCAAACACACTGGAGCCCATCTTAAAATTAAAATAGTTCAGTGTAGTATGTAAACACTATTAAAATTTCAAAACAGTACCACTGTCCCCAGACTGTACGGACCTTACAAGGAAAAGTAAGCAGCAAAAGCAGCCTATACTGAACTCAGACTACCACATCCACCTATATAACAGATAGCAATATGACGCCACCCAATTACACTGAATTTAGGGATTTTCAGTCTGGAGTGCCTTTTTAAACGATGTAAACCAGGGCAGTTAATCAGAACAATTTTACATGTATCTAACAATAAAGTTTGTTAAATTGTAGCTGATGAAGGGCAGAAAATCATTCAATCTGGCTGTGTTTGGTTATGCAACTGCAAAAACATCCTTAAATCAACCCAATGGAATAAAACAAATACAAGAAAAATGTAGAATATGGGTCTTTTTTCTTGACTACACTGAACTTATTAAATCAATGTTATAAACCGAAGGCTGTGAAGCAGTGAACAAGCATTAAATATATTACCAGAGCACATAATAGGACAAGCAACCACCGACAACGAAGGATTTAAGCTCTCACTTAAGCACATGTCTAACAAGATCTTGTCGTATACCTTCTAAAGACTCAAGCAGGGCTGCAGCTAAAGATTATTTCTATAATCGATTAATCTTTAGACTATTATTTGATTAACTGACTGATTAAACCATTACGCCTTCTGCTGTTTCCTCTCATTTTGCCCAGCATGGACATCATTCAAAGTTTGTGCAGCAGGTCATCTTTTTTTCATGGCACAACAAAGTCATATTGCCCCCGTGCTTCCCATAGTATACTGCCGTCTGATGTGTGGCGCAACCACTAACAACAGGGTGATTGCGCTGGGACCTGTTGCAACTGTAGGTCCCTTTATGTGGCCATTTATAATATATTTGAACCACTTCCCTGATACACAATATGCTTTTCTAACCATAACATATGTGAGGACGTCACCAGCACTTGAACACTGAACAACAGCATGTTTCATTACAAAAAGAGCTTAATACACAGGGGATGACAATTTTTTACTGTAGTACTCTAATGAGTACCTACATTAATTAACTGGTACGCACCCAAATTCAAAATGTGCGACCGGGAGCTGAACGTGCAAACTGACATTTAACCTAAATTAAATTACAGGTCTAGTCACCCACGGGATTATTTGACACACAAAAAAAATTAAGTCAACATTCTAGTATGATGTGTATGTCTGCTTTCTCTTCACTAACTGGTCGAAATGAGGAAGGCAGGCTGGCTAAGCCACTTGGGACGAGTTTCCGAGTTTAGCCTGATTCTGTACTTGTTTTTGTGACTGAGTGAGAAAAAGCAAATCATTCAGATCCGTGGAACAGGGGCAGATCACTTCTCTCTGGACTGGCGAACGGGTCTCGTATCGGGGTGGGCTGTGAAGTCGAGGGGGCAGTCCGTAAGGTCGAGGGGGTGGGGCATGCAGTTAAAGAAGCGCTGAAATCAGATCTGCTCTGACTGAATTTTGATTGGTGCAGAAGCGAGGCTCCGCAGACTGGCAGGAACCCTATTTTAAAAAGTCATTATTTTTTCTTTTTAAGGTTTTCCTTTCCTGAGTGGTGGTACTTAGAGATCCAGTATGAAGTTACGTACGCATTTGCGCAGTGAAGACTGAAAACTGGTGCGCATTTGTCGTACCACATACGCCAATCCTTGCTTGTGTGCCGCTTATGTCAATCCCTGTTAATACGCCAAGTTTAATGTGGTGCTGTCCATGTATGCAATTTGTTGAATTACTGTCTGTGTCAACCTGTTGAATTTCTTTGCCCAAATGTCATACGTTTTATGAAAATGTCTTTAAGTAATGTTTCATAAAATTTTTTTCCCCATATTACTCACTCCATATAGTATCTTTTTTGACATAATATCCTGTTGCACTGGATCTGTAGGAATGACAGAGCTCTCCAAGCATTGTAGAACATGCTTCTTTTTAAAGTTGAGGGCACATCAACACAACAGCACTAATAAACTTAGTGGACTAATCACTGCAGGCCTCTTAACAGAGCACTTTTATGTGATCACAGCGTAAGGTCCTTCCAGTCCATGAGTGAATGAGCGTGCCTCACCAACAGTGGAGAACTGTTTACCCAGTAACCTCCTCTCCCTACACCCACCTCACCACTGACAGCGCCGTAGCCTAGCAACCCGACACAAACCCTGCACCCAGAGTGGGAAGTTGGCTGAGTGAGACAGTGAGAAATGGTGGATGAGAGGAAAGAAGGGGATGAGGGGAAGAAAGAGAAATATTGATAGAGGCGTAAAGAGGCAGAGTGTGAGGGGAAGGAGATGGATGGATGGATGGATGGATGAATGAATTAATGAAGGGATGGATAGATAAACTGATAGATTAATTATGAGATGGAGATCACTTGGTCAAAATGAACTGAACTGCCAGTGAACAACTGGATGCAACATAGACAGGTGGGACAAACCGAACAACAGAGAGAAAAGAGGCTAAAATGTGACTAGAAGAAGCTCAGCATGCCCTATTGTGCCGTAAAAGCACAGATGCGAGATGAAGAAACAAATTTTCATATATATGTTTCACATGTACGGGTACATATCAGTTCAATTAATAAGCCTAGAAGTCACAGTCAACACCAGTTACTGCCGTCTGATACCACTTATATCTTAGTATTATGATGACATTTCAATCCGTACCACATTTGTGTTTGTAGCTAAAAGAGGGTTTTTATGATCTGAATTTGATGAAGTTACTGTGGTGACTTCTCTGGTTTTGATTTCTGTAAAGAAAAAAAAAATCTTTATATTTTTGCAAACTTTTTCAGCCTGTAAAGTTGTTTAAAATATTTGTGTTCACCAGTTTCTTCTTACTGCGAGACAGAGAAAGGAGAGGGAATTTAAAATATGCATTATCAGGGTCTCTGCAGGTATCAGCAAATTCATTTTATTGATTTTAATCATGTTTAATGACATTTTAAGAAATGTCATAATGCGGCTTTAAGACAGTAATTTCATAGGCTTGTTATGGCCTTGCATATTGTTAAAGTGTCCTCCAGAATGTTTGGCATCCTTGCAAAAGATGATTGAAAGAGCTAATAAAAAGTTAATATCTTATTATATTTAACAAATTATTAGAAATGAGTTCAGTCTAGGAATAAAGCAATCATTAGTGACAAATAAAGTCACATGTCACAATTATTGGCACCTGAAGAAATCTGAAAAAAAAAAAAACATTACTTTAAGGGAATGTAAATGAAGTATGAGCCCACACAAATTGAACTCATTTTAAGTTGCCCCATGTGTTAAAGCAGTCATGAATGATTTGCTGTTTCACTGGGATATAAATTCCCATCACCATGGGAGAAATGGCATATGCAGAATTCCACTGAAATAAGCCAAAAATGTGCTGACCTGGACACAAATCTGAGTGGATGCAAGAAAATATATGCCCACATCAACAGGCAATCACTAACAAGTTTAAACATTTCAAAACTATCATGAATCCCTCAGGAAGTGGATCCAATGCTATTTTTTCAGCAGCCACAATGAGGAGGATGATCAGGAGTTAATAAAAAAAATCCACAGACCTACAGTTTTAGTGCTTCAGAGTCTAGTAGCATCCAAGTCAACAAACTGTTTGGAAGGAATGCCAGAAAAAAAGCTTTTCCTATTTTTTCACCATTAGTAAAAGTGCAATTACAATTAGTTACAAAAAGTACAATTAGTAAAAGTTTTGTCAGATACCAAGAAATTATATTGTAGACCTGAGGTTTGAGAGACTAAACCTGTCTGGAGAGGTTCTGAATTAAGGAATGGTCAAAAATGTTTTATAAAACATTAAAAGAGAAGACTCAGTGCTGTTCTATTGGGGGGGCACAAAATATAAATTGATGAGTGCTAATAATTACATTTTGCCTATAATGAATCTATATTGAATAGAGTAAAGAGAGCATCTGAGACATTTTTGTACCAATAATTGTGGAGTGCGCTGTATACATCAGTGTTCATGTTAAAGCGAGCAAATTTCCACTCTTGTGTTTGTGAAATTCACTGATTATTGTAATTTCAGTTTTACTGGATATACATGCAATTTCTAAGGACAAACCTACACACATTTGTGAGCTCCTACTGGTTTGGATTTCCTGTTTTCTAAGACCCTTGAGGAGCATCCACTAGAATGATCTGTGGCTACCCTGTTAATCCTTTAAAATTACCCACAAAGCCAATTCATGAAGAAAACATGTTATAGAATGAGGAACTGGTTTTAGTTACGTAATTATGACAACCACACCTGCTTGACTTTGGAACAAGTAGATAAAGGTTCACTGAACCAGGGCAGAAGAGATTACCTTGGAATAGTGTAAAAATAAACTAATGTGTGAAGATGATGCAAAAGAACTGCTTTTGATAAGCAAATCAAATGCCAGATAAATGGAGAGAAATACTAAGAGGAAATGACAGAGAGCGAAAGAAAAAGAGAAAGAGAGAGAGAAATAGAAAGAGAGAGAGAGAGAGAGAAAGAGAGAGTGGAAGAAAACATGCAGGTGAGAGTAGAGCACTGGTCTCACCATCTGTGGTGGAAGACTTGAGTCTCTGGCAGAGGCCATCTATGTCTCCGTAACTTTCCTGGATCTTCTGCAGGGCCTCCGCTCCTCTCAGCTCCATCAGGGTCCGCAGTTCCTCCAGAGTGGCACCAAAGTCACTCGAGTGGTTGGCCTCTGACCTGCTGCCACTCCGCTTGGGGTAAAACTCCACCGCACTATTGGCCATCTCACCCATGGTGGCCGTTGTGGACATCTCGGCTTCTTCGCCTCTTCTCAGCTGATTTTCTTGTGTCTGTGTGTCTTCCTCTGGTCCAGATCTATGGAACACCCTTAGGCTCAGTCGCAATCACTTGGAGACTACCTGTGTTGTATAGTGAGCTGTGGTTTTGTCACTCACCCCACTCTTCTCTCCCTCCCACGGCTGCACTCACGCCTCTAACTCTCCATCAGAGGAGGGCACGGTTGGGGCAAAATACTTGCTGACTGAAGAAAAAAATGAATCCTGCCCGCTCCACTCTACCCCCGCTGCCAGAGGGTCAACAGAACGAGGGATCGGAGCACTCCCAATCCATCGGGAACTGACAAAGGGAGCAAGTGGGGGATCCCGGAGAAAGTATTACAGGCCAGGCATGAGAGTCAGGTGTTAGGGTTCAGCAGGAGCTGCGTGGTGGTGTGAGCATGTAAGCCTAGGGAAAAACAGAGAGGCAGAGGAAAGGCATTAGAACCACAAATATTCCTAAAGTGATCCTAGAACAAGCAAGCATATAACAAGTTTAATCATCAACTTTCAAACAAAAGCCACATGAAATACATGCATCCAGGACACACCAGTACACGTTTTCTATCTCCTGATACAGATTTGATATTTATTGAGCGATTATTCCATCATTCATTCATTCATTCATTCATTTTCTGTAACTGCTCCATTCTTACATTCGGTCACAAACTCACACCTATGGTCAATTTAGAACCCTCAATTCACCTCAATTCACAATTCACGCATGTCTTTGGATTTAAATAACAAGCAAAGTAATAATGTTATACATAAAACTGAAAAGCTTCTCACACAGCCATTGCATTTGAAAAAAAATGCATGGGAGCACATTCAATTATCTGACAATAGGAAGAATGTTCAGTACAAAATTTACAAATTTACAAGGCATGTCAAGATTGATAGACTGTCTGAAATTTGTATAAGAATGGTGAAACTTTTATCACAAATCTTTGGTAAAAGTGACACTAAAAACTGGAGCTCAGACAACCAAACCTTTTTGTCATGATCAGCTCTGGCACGAGACAAAGCTTTTACCACCACTTCCATGGTGATCGTCCTCTTGTCCAGTGCACCTGTAGCTTCAAACACTCTTCAGTCCGATACTCCAATATTTGTAGCTATGACTGAGCTCAGTTTGGCTTTAAATTTTGGCTGCACATTGGCTGAATGTTGCCTTCACTACTGCCTTTGTAACTTATTTGAATGAGAGACTACAATCACAGCTTCTACAGACAGCGTGTGAGCAGTTCAGCTTCAGTTAAGTATGAACACACTGTGGCTGCTTTCTGGATATATTTTGACCTGCAGTAAGTCAAGCAGATACACTGTGCATTGAATTCAATATAGAGGTTGTGATACATTTATTCCGGCCACTCCCAAGTATTTTATAAAATAAAACTGAATTGTAAAGTATGTATAAGTATGTGTTGAGATACCACTTCATAAACTGACCTTAAAACAAGCAGCCACTGAGATTAACTCGCAGCTACAACTTTCATACATAAACGATTGAGGCTAATGAACAGTACTGTACAAACGTCTTGAGCCACCCTTCATCCCTTTACATTTTGCTTTGAATCATCTTGTTGGTGTTAAAATACTATTTTATGCCTGTCGAACTGTCTTCTCTTTGGCATACTGAGTAGATTAAATAAAGTAGATAAAAGGAAAGAAACGTTCCTCTGAAACTGGTTAAGCAACTGCTCAGAAAATGAGAGTCTTCGAAAGTCCTTCAGAGAGCCCAGAACTGTTCAAGACTACGTTAAAATTAGTGGTGGGCATAGATTATTTTTTTAAATCTAGATTAATCTCACTGTAATCTTGGCTCACTTGAATTCTGCCAAAGGCATTCAGAATAATGTGTGCTACCCAAATAATGACTAAAAGTAAGTCTTTGAGAACGGGTTTCTCAACTCCTACAGTAAACAAGGTACAAACAACCTTAGTTTTGTCGAGGTTTCCATTGGGATGCTTCTTAAAAATACATTTTCCCTGAAGCAAACCCGGCAGCTTAATAGCTGCATCCACATTAGCATGTCACGTTTGATGTGGTAATTTCACAGTATGGGCGTCGTTAGGTCTATTTTGGGGGGGGTCTGAAGCCACCCCCAACCCCCCACCCCCAAATGACCCCAAGCCACCCTAAATATATAGTCATTACTTGTACTCAGTTCAACAGAACAATACTATTAGTATCCATAACTGTTCACTGCTTAACTTTACTTGTTTCCTTAAGTGAAAGGAAAGGTTTGGTGAAAAGTTTTCAGCCCTCTATACACGCTAAATCCTTCCTACAACCCTGGGGGCTAAGCCCCCGTTGTCTTTCCGTTCTAGTGACGTCCCTGTTTCACAGTAGGCATACACACAGGTTCGAAGACTCGTTCTCGCCCCGAACAGTGAAATTCAGCTAGATATACATCCACGCTAAAATATCAAGGTGAAAGTCATCATAGCTAGCGTAGTATAGACCCAGCTTCCAACTCTACTTTGTGAATAGATTAACG
Organism: Clupeocharax schoutedeni; assembly: GCA_037974565.1. Taxonomy (NCBI): domain Eukaryota; kingdom Metazoa; phylum Chordata; class Actinopteri; order Characiformes; family Alestidae; genus Clupeocharax; species Clupeocharax schoutedeni. The sequence goes on from JBBPDH010000130.1 coordinate 18,140,946, forward strand.
CAATACTTTTTTATCGCCCGATAGGAGTCTCACGTTAACGCCGATAACGGCCCACCACTAATTAAAATACAGTAAAATCTGGCCATTTGGAAGCAAATTGTAAAGCAATTAGGCTCAAAAGTACTGTACAGTACTGTATTGGGCAGCAGTCATAAAATTATTTTAGTGTAAATAATACATTATATTGCTTTCATTTATTAAATTGCGCCGTTGCAATTTTACAACCAAAGAAAATAAAAAATCTGTTAAATGTGTATTAATTCAACTGACCACTTAAATTAATAAGTTTGGTGTTGGTGAAGATACTGCTCCAATGTGTCATTAAAGTACTGTCTGTTAAAATGCAGCATCTAAAGAGACATTACTGATGCTTTATCAGTGGGATCTTCTATAGATCCATGGAACAGCATCCATGCCATTCATCCATCCAACCCAGCTGTACTTAGAAAACAATATTTTGTCCCTTTCAAGAAGGCTGACAGTGTACCGGTCTGTAGAGGGAGTCCTGGCCAACACTGTGTTAATTCAGTCAAAGGAGCTAAAGACAGATGCCTCCCTAACCTCAGTGCTGTGAAGGGTCTCGCTCAATCTAATTGAGTAATGTGCCAATCGCACCTCGTTTAATTAGATGCAGCACTGGCCTTCGATAACTCCATTATATTAAATGTAAGGGTCAGGCAGTTTTCTTTTTGTATTTAGTCAATTTCCAATTCCTACCCTATTCACTCTCTCATTCCCTTTCCTCTGCCTCCACCCTTCCGTTCCACCCCCACCGCTCTTCTCACATGTGTTCATCCACTGAGAAAAATATTCATCAATAAGCTCAAGATCAAAACAAGTGGACGAAAATATCTGCACATACAGCTACGGACTATGTAAATTCCCACAGTCGGTGATGCAAATAATTTATACAATTTCTCTCAGGAGAGCAAGACAACTGCATTGGCCCAAGGTTTCCATGGAAACCTACAGATGCCTCCGACTCCCACAAAGATCCTTTGGCCTCGCTATACCCTGACGCACACACAGTCATTTTCTTTCATGCTCGCTCTCCCTCTCATTCTATCTCTCTCTCTTTCTCACACACGTACTCTTGCACACACGTACACGTAAGCACACTGACTTAAGACATGCCATCTCAGTGTTTGCTGTCTTCATCGCTGCTGCTGCTGCTGTTTCTCTTGCCCACTACATGTCTCATCAGTCTCACTGGGCTGAAGGTGTGTAAGTGTGTGTGTGAGGTTGTCGGTATCGGCCCACAGGGCTAGGAGTGTGCAGGAGCGACAGAGTCATCACTCGCTCACACGCTGACTCACTAACCCTCTCACCCTCAGCACCATCAGCCCCCCTCCCTCTTCTCCTTGTCTCCCCTCTTTTCTTCTCCCTTTTTCTTTTGCCTCCTGTTCTCTGTTATCTTTTGTTCTTCTCTTCCTCTGCCCTAGTCGCTTTGTTTTTCCAATTATACCTGAATGAGCGTGTAGCACTTTGGCTAACAAGTCAATGTTACAAACGCTTCATGAACACATTTGATTCATCTGCTTTGATCTTCTCACCTTTCTTCTGCTCCCTTTACTCTCATTTCTTCTCACCTTTTCTTTTTTTCTCCTTTGCTTCCTTTCCCTTTTCTATACTTTCCTTTGCCCTCCTTCGTCTCTCCTGATTTCATTTTTCAGTTACTAAAATGAATTAGTGTATAATTCTTTGTCTTAATCTGCTTTGTAAATAAATTTAACATGACTGTTCTGCATTCATCTCCTCTTATATTCTGATCTTTTACCATTTCTTGTCCTCACTTTTGCTCTCCTCCCCTTTCTTCTTACTCCAATTTCATTTTGCAGTTAGATTTTGAATTATTTTTTCGTTCCTTTATTCCACCTTTTTGTCTTTCAGCTTCCATCTCCACTTTCAATTTTAAATTACTGTGTGGCACTACGGTCAGTTCTCCAATAGATACATTTGACTCGACTTTTCTAGGAATGCACCGCTCGTTCGGCCAGCGATCGGAAACGGCCGATTGTTTGGCATGATTGGCCTGATCGGTGATCGGCCGATCACTCACACGTATTGCAGAGTTCAAACCGATCTTGCGCATGCGCTTTACTTGCAGCACAGACACGCGTGCATTCAGGCTGCATTCACGTGAACGGAGGCGTTTCTCCAGTAGGAGTGTTGAGCAGATTTGAACTGTTCAACACGCCTACTGCCAAACATCAAGACGCGTCTATAAATGATGGGGCTCGCTCTGTCGCTCTCTCTCTCTGTCTGTCTCTGTCTCTCTCGCTCTTTCGTGGTTTTCTAAACTCTCCTGTCCCGGCTAACAGAGTTAGCACTAGCTCTGTTAGCACAGAGAGAA
>JBBPDH010000130.1:18157315-18174913 GCA_037974565.1 Clupeocharax schoutedeni
CCTTGGTCCTGGAGGAACGTTGTTTCGTTTCACTGTGTACTAACTGTATATGGTTGAAATGACAATAAAGCCCCCTTTGAACTTGAACTTTGAACTTGAACTATAAGGCAATCCTGAATAAAGAAGGACATTTCGTTGCTTCATTTCACCCTAGAATTAATTTAATGCCACCCATAAAAAAAAATCAATACAATTTTTAAGGCCTAAAAAAAATCTAATATTTTAAAGATTTTTCAAATACTTTTCAAGGACCCACGGGGACCCCGAACCAGAATACTTGGCGCCCTTGGTAAAGACAACAGGTAATGATTTTACATTAACTTTAAAAGAGAAATATGACCTTTCATAGAGGCATCAACATTTATGGGGTCAGCATATATTGTAGTTGCTGCTGTTGAAATAATGCTTAACAACATTGAGTAATATGTGTATACAGTTAGGTGTAGTGGTGCTATTGTGGAAGCCAGGTACATATTTCAAAATATGTCCCCTTAAAATGTATATGTGTAATGCGCAAATGTCCCAGAACAACAATGCGTAACAAGGTTGATTTTCACCTCCCACATTCACATAAGAACAATGATGTGGTCAGACCTCATGTTTGGTCAGCAATCTAACTGTGACACACTCATACAGGTCATTGGTCATTTGTCCATCAAGGATGACTAACTCAGATTTAGGTTCAGGCTGTAGATCAGGACAAGCAGCTGCACCAGGCCTCTACACTCTCTCACTCAGGCTTCCCACAATGCGACTTGCTCGTAATTTTTTAAAATTCATAAATTCTGGAGTGCCCCGACACCCACACGGGTCTAATCGTCTTGCCGTCTCTCATTGCGCATGGCTCAAATGTGATAGCTTTAATGCAGGAGGCTTTTCAGGCCAAGAAGGGTAAGCTTTTATCTGCTGAATAGGGCTCAAGTGTGCTGCTACCTCAGTCATCAAACGCAAACCCGTGCACAAGCAAACACAATAACGTACTAATGCTCAAAACTCTCGCTAACCAACACAAATGAAAAGTTGTTTTTTTAACAAATAATTGTTTGCCAACAACTAACTGCTTGAGCAAGACTTCCATTTGGCTTTTCCGCAGCTAGGCCAGGCCTTGCCAGAATAGGGAGCTACAGCCCTACATGCAAAATATTGCATTAAACATCACGGCATCCAGTAAACATGCAAGAGGCGCGTACATAGACCATGCTGCTTTGCATACACATGCACGCAAACATGCATATACTTATGCCATCCTCCCCATCATCCCTCCTGCTCCCACACTGAAATATTAGTGAGGCATGTCCAGTAAAGTGGAGCAGTTTCAGCTGAGGGGGGTATATATAATTCAGAGGTGAGGGTCTGCGAGGGAGATGCTGCTCCCTTGGGGAGCAGATGTGCATTAGCTCAGCCTCTGTGCAGGTAGCACAGCCTCCAGGAAGCCGCCACCGGAGCCGCAGCAGACAGCCTGAGTCTCACCTGCGCTCATTAAAGGCATATTTCTGAAAAGGAACACTTTCCATTTTAAACTGTAACTGCTGCATTTGGGGCTCACGCTAGATTACCAACAGACTGCAAATCCCCTGGACTTTAAACAGAACAGAAAACCTGCTGATTCAAAACACACATATAATAGAAGCCGACAGGCACCTACAGTTCAACAGGCGTTCTATTCATTTACTGACTTCTAGGAAATATGTCTAACTTCTATTGTGTGATAAATGCTACAGATGACCGTGATTGGGCTGAAAATCACTGCAGTATTACTTTATTAAGACTAGAAATCTGAGCATGTTTTGATTTAAAGCAAGCAATCCAATCCATAAACTTTGTCTTGATACAATTTGTGAAGATTTAGAATTATTCTTACATTAATACACAAACGTGATTGGAGGAGAATACTTTTTGGCATCTACTTTAACACAACCTGAGGATGAATGTTATCTCGACACAGCAAAATGGGCACCTTCTTAATGATCCATCATGATGCTCCCACTCATTACATGGTAGACTGCAGCACTCCACTCCCTGGCAGCTACCACATTATGACCAAGCCCTTTGCAGTGGAACACCTGCAGTGTGTTTGATGAATGAACAACAGTAGGATATATCAATTCCTGCAATCCTTGTTTTGAGCAATGGCCTTCATCTTTATTTACCTTCAGCTTTAGTTGGCTCTCTTTTTCTCATTTATAGGCAAGGCAGATATGAGTGTTGCAGTCCATATGAAACTTCGTTACGGTACATTGGGGGGTGTTTTATGATTAATCAGGTGGTTTTCTCATGTCTACAGTTGGGTGACGCACCGAATTGTGTTGCACAAAGGTTCTCCGGAATACCCAAATTTAAATATTTTTAGCACAGAGCGCAAAGTGATTAAAATAACCTTTTTTTTCCCCATTTTACCACAATGGTGCACATTCTTTTCTCTTCTTTTTTTTGGGTGACTAACATTCTATATGGATTAGTCGAAAATTGGACAATGTATTATTCTTGCTTTTAAGAAAGAAAACATTTTTCACTACCATCTTTTTCTAATGATGTGGTTGCAATGACACAATAAAAACATTTGAAAAAAGACTTAGTTTGATTTATATGGTAATGCAGTCTCTCGCTAATGTGCGTTTTTCTCCACTCCATGTCCCATTTAGTTCCTCCTGTGATCCTCTGCTTTAGCTTCCCTTCTCACTCTGCTGTAATTAAGACAGATACTTTACTGCAGTCCCGTGCTGTTCTTTCTCTCGCACATCCACTGAATCAGCCATCCGTTCCTGCCTTTTTTTGAAAGCTGATTGATTTGGCTTTACTCAACACTGGCACACGTTCAAAACCTGTAGAGAAAAAGCACAACCTAGCTTCCAAGAAAGATACAAGGAAACTTTAAAGGCCTGAGTCGCTGCGGATGGGTGGGAGGGAGCTCACTTGGGATATAAAAAAACGGGACAGTGATGAGTGTGCGGCGGGGAGTGGACATTTAGTGATGGGATACCAAATAAATGTGTAGACAGGGTTGAGGCTTTTCCAAGACTAAGTGCTTCTTCTATATCCTGAAACCTTTGTCCATTTGTGCACCGCAAACAGTGATTTCCTGGCAGCTTGTAAAGCATCCTAACTTTAGAATATATTATCAAATGATTTTAATAATTGGTTAACATAATTATTGCACTTCAAGGGCATATAATAAATAATACATTTTATAAATTGTTTGATGTATGTTAAAAACACTAATTTAAATGATGAATGTCACAAAAAATAGGGAAAAAAACATTCATACATGAAGTTATACAATGTGTTACAGTCTGGATTAATGTTTGAATGCTGCACAATACCAGACAGCCAAGCAGAAGAGAGGGCATTTACATACATCAGAGAGAGAGAGCGTGAGCCAGAAAGCAAGCGAGTGAGAAAGGGAGAGAGATAGCAAGCTAGAGAGAGCAAGCAAGGGAAAGGGGGAGCTAGAAAGAGAAAGATAGCGCTATAGAGAGAGGGACAGCGAGAGCAAGAGAGAGAGCTAAAGAGAAGAAGTGAGAGAAAGAAAGGGCTAGAGAGAGCAAGAGAGAGAGAGTGTGAGAGAGGAGGGGGATGGCAAGGAAAGAGGGGGAAGGATTCAGTGTGAGATGGACTAAAAGAGAGGGGAGAGAGAGAACGCATACAGTAGGAATCAAAGATGTGAAAAGAGAAAAAGACCCTGAGGGAGAAAGGAAGCGTGAATCAGAAACAAGTTCTGTAAGACGAAGTGCATTTGGCTGCATATAGTAACCATACACAAATCATCCAAAAAACAGAAGAACGGAGATAAAAAGCAAACAATAAAAACGACAGTAAAGGGCAGAAGAAGGGCAGATAGAAAAAGAGTGTGAAAGAGAAAAGACAGGAGAAAGATCAATCTATGCTAAGGTTATAGTCTCAATCAATCCAATCCTGCCTATTGCCTATTCCCAGCACTCCTTCCCATAGCGAGGGCAGTGCTGATGTTTTATTTATGCGAGAGATTCCGGCTGCACATGTACCCTCTCCATAATTCATAACACCCAGCATTAGGGCCTGCCTGCAGAGAGATGGCAAGTGTTTGTGTGTGTCTCTGTGTACTAGCGAAGGTTAGATAACTGTGGCATAGCCTCAGAGGTAATAAAAGCAAGATTTGGAATCATTTAAAAGGGTGATAGCCTTACACCGAATATAGCATCATTACTACAATACTAACAATCGCAGACTCACTTCTGTTTGTTTTCAGTGCAAAAGGAGGGTGATAAATAAGCCCTTGTTTCTGCCTCAATAGCCTTAAGACAGTTTTTAATGTGCAATTAATATTTATTGCTTGCATTAAGTACCAACTTCAATTTCGGGCTGGTTCAATTAACAGCATTTAATTTTGTAGCCTGCGTAGGGCAGATAGATATTGCGCATGCTGGAATGAACTGATCAGACAGTAAGAGCTGGAATGGCACACTTGACGCTAACAAGATTTGAGGGACGGCAAAACTCCACCACTCATCAGCAACACGCGAGCCGGGGTATGATAACGGGGTATGTGTGCGCTGAGCAGACAGAAAGCAATTTTACTACCACACACACTGAGACATGGCCACATTTTTAGGGTTTTTACAGCCAAACCGCACAAATAGCTCCTACAGATATTGATTCTAAGATTTAGAAATCAGGGTCCACCAGGCCGATGATCAGTCAGCTTTTTTACCCGCACAAAGAATTGCCAGGACCCAAAAGGTGTAAAAAAAAAAAGAAGAAGAAAACAGATGTTTTTTGTACATTTTTTTTTTACTTAAAGGTTCACAACCATTTTAGGAGACAAGAAGTCAGCCCGCAATCTAATGCAACCCAATCCTGTCAGACATGATCACAACGTAGAGTATCATCCTGCACTGTAACATAACTTCATGGAACCACAGGGATAAGTTCTAATGGGAAAGGAAGACAGTAATTAAAATTATAAAATATCAAAGCACTGCCCCAGATTTGGCTGCTTTACCTCGAGTCGCAGTCCACCTCTGGGGAGCGGTTGGCACTGTTACATCCCTCCTTTTATTCTGTGTGTGTGTTTTTTTTTGTCTTTTCACTTTCTCCTTCTATCTTCCCTTCCCAGGGAAATTGGAACAAGGTAGGAGAAGAAGAAAGTAGGGCAGGAGCTTGGGAACTGATTGATGTGCTGTGGCTAAAGCCTGTTTTTCAGACTGTCACCTGGTGACTCACACACTCCGGCCTTCACTGCCCTACCTCTCATCTTCCTGACAGCACTGTCCAGTGCAGGCATTGGCGCGGCCGATTTAACAGCTTCGTTAGCCGTGGTGAAATCCAGCTGTAGAAGTCCAAAAATCAAGAGATGAACAAGAACCACCCCTTCGGGTAGTTGAAGCATGTTCTGAATGGTGTCAGAAGGGTCTCTGGGAAAACAAATAGCATACTTTGGACCCCATCTGCTTTTCATGGCCTATGTTTTTTGTCCACTTTTCTTCACGTGCACTTGGCCTCCATATCATAGAGCTGCAGCAGTTCAGTTATAATGCCTTCAATCTGAGCCCTGGTCACGTCCTCACAAAGAACCTGTTGAGACAGACCAGTTAGTTATTAAAACGTATCAGGGTATTTAGATTCTCCACTGAAATATCTCCTGACCAAGGAACTGAGTCTGTATCGTTTTATAATCATCACATATTAAGCCATACTCTGACTAATATTCTCTCAAAAGCTAGTTTGACAGGTCTTGCCTCCATCACATGGCCTGACAATAATCTGGGAGAGCAAAGACTGCATACACTCAGCGTACATCAATGAGAATGTGGACAAAGCACCCTCAAAAATGCCCAGGCCATGGATTGCATCCGAATTTTAAGTCAGCTAAGCAGCAGTATGTGCCTAATTAATACAATTCATCTTAGAGAAGAGGCAGAAAGAGATTAGGATAACAATACTATCTGGTTAATAATAAAAAAAACACATAAAATATACCAACCATAACCTGATATAAAACAAAGATACCTAAAAATCTATTCATTCCCATCGGTGTACAGCCTATACATTGAAATACTTCACTTTTTAGCCCATTTTCATTTACATTAAAGTTATAATGAGTGTTCCAGTCTGGGCTGCTTTTTGAATGAGGTACTGTGTAAATGAGGAATTAACACATTTTGTGTTTTTAATTAATGCATCACAGCAATGAATACTTTAAAACGCATGAATTGAAGTAAGAACATCCTCACCTGCCACCATTCTCTTTCTCCTCTGGGGACCTGCACTCCATAGGTGTGCAGGGCGAGGTACAGCGCAGTGAGGGCGAGGTGCTGGGGTTGATGGCGCACACACACCGGCCCGTGGTAGCTGTCTTTGAGCAGGGCCCAGGCTGTCTCTGCGATAGGTGTCCGAGACCAGGCATGCCGATTCAGCAAACTCCTCACAGACAGCAGGTAGTGCAGGAGGTACTGGCACCACATCACACAGAGGAGAGAGGCAAAAATTCTCATTTACAGCTTTCTCTTTATTACTAATGTAGTCGTGTTCAGTGTCAGACATTTGCTTAATTCTTCAAACTGAAGGCTAATGTTGGATTCTGGTTCTATATAAAATACACATCACAGGATTAACTTTATGTATACAGCTAATTGACTGACCTTCCACTGACTTTGGCTCTACAGGAACACATGACGTTCTGTGTGAACAGTGTGAAATTCTCTCTGCATTTAACCCATTCAAGTGAGGCCGTGGGCTGCCAACCATGGTGAACTGTGTGAAAGGTATTTTGCGCAAGGGTACCTCATACCCTTTTCGAATGCACTGGTTTCCGTGTTGGTTCCGAATTTTGGAATGAGTGCCTGCCGTGCTGGTCACGACGCGAGAACCCATGATGTCATGAGCAGCCATGTTTGTTTCTGTTTATTGGGCGTATTCACATGCGGCCCCCACTGACCGCCAGTCTAGTGTAAATGCGGGCTGGCACCAGCATCAGTGTAGCGGAAAAGGGTATCAAGTGGTGCGGCTAGTATTCCAGGGATTTCAACCCACAACCTTCTGACCACAGAGGCAATGCCCCAACTAGGCTAGCAGCATTTGACATTAATTAACCATTCAGTGTGGTTTAAGGCAACTAGTGCATGCACTCGCTGGTCAAAAGTTGACCCGTTAAAGCCAAATTATACTTCTTAGTCTGCATATCTTTTTACATGTTTGGGTATTAAGCACAGGATGCTCAAACGAGTGAACTAGGGGGCAATGTCGAAAGCATAACATACAGAAAAAAAGTCTTGTCTTTATTTTTCCACCCTCACGAAAAATCTATCCTTTTGAAGATGGGTAATAAAATGTTCTACCAACTGGTTCTTGGACTGCCCAATTTTAGTTCTGTGCAAGTTCTAGTCTGATTTGCGTATTGTTTGGGTCTCATCCCACCCTCTAAAGTTACCAGATAGCCAGTATTAGCTTGAATTGAAGCTCTGCTCATTCACCAAATACATGTATGAGATTTTTGGAGATGGACTTAGAGTCATGCTTAGCCCTGAACCTGTTCTCCGTGATGCAATCCAGATATGTTTACACGTAACGTAAACATATATCCATCCTCTGGCTACATTCGTCTTGCACAAAATAAGAAAAATAAACAACAGATAAACAAAATATATACCTTTGCTGATCCATTCAAAAGGATAACTGTATATTTCTTGTTGAACCAGAACTTTAAATGAGAAACACTTTCTAATAATTACTTCAAAACTTTCTGAAGACTGAAAAACTGAAGATAAATCTTCATGGAAAAGAAAACGATCCTTACCTTATGGGGATGCTCAAAGGACACTTGAAAGTTGAGCTGTCTGAGAATGAGCAGCTCACACTGCACCACACTGTCTCTCAGCTCCCAGAACTTGCCGTCCAGCTCCAGAGGATCGCTTCCAGGGTGGAAATACCTTAGACAGACAGAAATGCATGCAAGGACGAGTAAAACGAACTAGGACAAACACAACGTCCTTACCAAGGTCATCGCACAGGACATTCACTCCTACCTATGACAGACGTTGATGATGTCCCTTGTTCTGAGGTGCTGTTCTTCCACTTTGCCGGCGAGGTATATGCAGGACATGGCTACTAGGTAAGGCTCATAGACCTGTAAGCTGGCTGACTGGAAAAACTTGTGGTACAGAGCACAAGCTGTGGCCATGGGGACAGACCTCATGCCCAGCTTCACCCCTGCAAAAATCACAACCACTTTCCTTTACTGCTTATAATGTATAACCCTACCAAGCAATGCATAATGTACACTATATGGACAAAAGTATTGGGACAACCTCTTAAATGCTGAGTTCAAACAGCCCCTTCCTTTCAGTGAAGGGCAATATTAATGCTTCAACATACCAAGACATTCTGGACAACACCATGCTTCCAACTTCGTGGACTCAGGTTAGGTAAGAACCTTTTCTATCCCAGCATGACTGTGTCCCAGTGCACAAAGCAAGCTCCATAAAGACATGGTGGGATGAGATCAGTGTTGAAGAACTTGACTGATCAAAGTGGGCTCTATAAAGACATGGCTGGTTGAGTTCAGAACAGGCTGGCCCACACAGAGCCCTGACCTCAACCCCATCCAACACCTTTGAGATGACCTAGAATGGAGACTGAGAGCAAGGGCTTCTCGTCCAACATCAGTGCCTGACCTCATAAATGCTCTAAAGAATGAATTTCCACAGAAACTCCAAATAGTGTAAAGCCTGTTCAAGCTGCAAAGGAAAGAATAGCTTCACATCAACGTCTGTGTATTTGAATGCAAGGTGGTTTAATTCCCTGTTGGTGGAATGGTCCGGCGTCCCAATACTTTTGTCCATAGAGTGTATGTTGGTTTTCCTCCAATGCTAAAATGGTGCATGTAAAATGTGAAAAAATAAGAGCACTTTACATAGAAAACAGGGAAAAGAATCATGCAAAATACTTTTAAAACAAAATATCCCTTTGTACCCGTCTCGATGATGAAGCGACAGACTCGAAAGTGTGTTTTGGTCTCATGACTGGCATCTCCTGCAGAAGAGTTCTCTCCATCCTCAGTCTCTCTTGCAGACCGCGCTGCTTGCATGTCTTGCATCAAAAGTTTAATCTGATTTAAAACGGTTTCAAATTAGATGTGTTTAATGCACAAAACCGAGTGTCCAGAGGCTCTCTTACACAACAACGAAATCTAGTTTTCTCCTTTCCACCTTAAAAACGCACCCACCAAGATTGTTAAATGCTGCTTAATTTAAGGTGGAATTGAAAAATAGAATAATAAATCTGAACAGTGTCGTGTTCAGTGAAGAGTAACTTACTAGCACTGAGCGAGGGCTATATAAGCTGCATTGCATTCGCTTTTAAACAACACGCTTCTACAGAAAGATATATGTTTGGAAATAAATGTAAATTGTTTTCGTGTAGCAGTGAGCCGCATGCGAATCCATTCTTCCTCGGCTGACATGAACGCTGTTCAACTACTCGACCAGATCACGGTGTGTATCGCCTCCTATTGTACGGAGTACTGACTGAGAAGTCAAGGACACAATCTGAAAAAAGTATTGGGACACCCTGCATTATAAAGTATGGGGTTTGCAGGGTTTGGCCCAGACCCCTTACTTCCAGAAAAAGACAATCGAAATGCATCAGCATACCAAGACATAACGCAATGCCTCCAACTTTGTGGACACAGTTTGGGGAATAACCTTTTTTATTCCAGCATGACTGTACCCCATTACCAAAAGCAAACTGCATCAAGACATGGTTGAATGTCCTTTCTTACCAAGCACTGCATACGCTTACCTAGCATACTGCATACACTACATTAATACACACAGAAAAAACCCTGTGTTGGTGTGTGTGAGTACTGTTTATGTTTCATTTTCTAGTTGGTTTATGCTGCGTATTTTGACAAGAGATACGTTTCAGTTTATCATTTTTAACGTTTATTGTTCTGCAATCCACTGCAACATTACCAGGATCTTGTTAAAAGCTTGTTATTTAAAAACACTGCATTGAAAGACTGCTGGTCTGTTTTGAGCTGGTTGCTAAGCAACGGCTTCCAACCACCAAAGATGTCGTCCAACTATTCTGCTAACCAGGTAGCTGATTTATCTCCTGTTTTTTGTTATAACCCACATTTATATGTATGTGAGTCAGTTTTTGTGTTAAGCAACGGATTTTATCCTTTTTCTGCCAGTATGAAAGCGCGTACAAGTCTTCTAAACTGCAGAACTGGACCGTCCCCAAACACTTCAAAGAGGTGGGTTAAATCTGTAAACAGCTACACCTTATGAACAGAAGTAGTGGGACGCCTGACCATTACACCAACAGGGACTTTAATTACACTGCATTCATTACATAGACTTTGTCGCTATAACGGCTTCCGTTATAGGCTTTATGATATCAGGCACTGATTTTGGATGAGAAGGCCTGGCTGGCAATCTCTATTCCAGTCCATCTCAAAGGCGTTGGATGGGGTTTAGGTCAGGACTCTGTGTGGGCCAGCCTGCTCTGAACACAGAAAGATTGTTCTTCTCTGGAGGTAAGATGAATAGCTCAAACCCTGAAAAACATTGTCCCAATACTTTTGTTCATATAGTGTATTAAATTTACAGGACAGTATATTGCTTCATTATGAAATAAATGTTAATAACTCAAATTATCATTTTATTTTTTATCTACGTCCAAGTAATTATTATGAATGGTTATTAAGAATAAATAAATCAATAATTTGATGTCAAATTCTAGAGACATCTTTGAATTCAGCATTGTTCAAAGCTTTTAATGCCTCTAAAAGCTAAAAAAAAAAAGAAAGAAAGAAATTTAACAAACTGGGTTAAAAATGCATTACTCTTTAGTCATCATTTTGATCAATATTAAAATAACATACAAACCCAAAATATAAAAGTACATGAAAAAACATGCAGCACTGTGTGGTAAAATGGTGCCTAAAACTTTTTTTTTTAGATTTACCACAAATTTTCTTTATCAGCATTACATATGTGTATAGTCAAACGTGTTTATTGCAGATAGAAAAAATAATACAATGAAATTTTGATATTAAACTGAAAATTACATAATTCACTGCATCCCCTTTTTAACTAATGTCTGCTCTGGAAATTGCAGAGAACTTCAGAACTCAGAAGTGGCCATACTACCTTTATAGCCACAGGCCGAGGTCATCTGCTCCCCGGTATAAAGGTAAAAGTCTGAATTAAAACTTGAAATACATCAGATATACCTTCTGCTATCCGTACACAAAATATTTATAACATGTTGTTTTTTTCTTATATCTTTGGCAGCGTGGAAGCGCCTGGCCATCATTCCAGGGTACCTGGGACTTACCAAACCGTATCCCTCCAGTTCACATTAACCCTACAGCTCGCTCACTGGATGGCCAGATACGCCTCACCACTTGGGGGCAGCTCAAGGGCCTGGCTCAGTCAGCCACTGACATGCCTTACAGAGACCATGGAGGCACAAGGGCCACCAGCAGAACTCCATGCGATGAGGTAGATGTGTGACTTTTCACTCTGGTTAATCTACTGTGTATTCAGACTTTGATTCAAGCTATAAGTATGTATCGTTTCAGAACACTGAAATGGATCAACCACATGAGGAGCCGCAGATTCCAGCGAGTAGTCCTGTTTTAGATAGTCAAGAAATCATACCAGACTGTAATTAATAATCAACACTGTAAAAGAAAAAATAAAGCATGCATATAGTAACATATTTACCCTGTAGGCTGAATGTTGTGCTTCCATATAGCTTTCCAGTTAATTTCAAATGATCTCCAACAGCAGAATGCCTTATTTTCATTTCACAAATAACTACAATAAAAATAACTGAAGACAAGAATGAAAAAGCGGTAATAAAGGCACAATAATGTCCTTTCAACATCCTTTATTTATCTGCTGAATGGAATTGTTTCACATAAAGCACTAGCATGCTTGTAGTCCCTCAGGAACAGAGCATCACCCGGTTTCACTAGTCATCGGTAAATCGTTTTTAGTGCTTGGAAGCAAAATGAGTCATTTTGTAACGCTACCAACAGACACAGGAACCCCAGGGAACTGGAGGTGTGCTGAGAGTTCTTGTAAGTCAGTCACAGGCTCTTAACATCAGTAGTCAAGGACTCTTGTTGGAACAAAGATTTCAATCCAGCCATCGGTTGACAAGTGCACAATCAAGCAGTTCATGCTACTTCACTGTTGTCTGCAATGCGTTAATGCATACAATCTTTGATCTATAATCATTTTGCTCCCTACTGTACAGGAGTAGATTCCGAGGAACTGCGACACTAATCACGATGCTTCACTGCCAACTAAGGGCCAATCAGCATTGACATTTGAAACCCATTATTAAGGTTCATTTTGTGAAAAGTCCTATATAACAGCAGTTCACTTCAAAGGATATGGACTCATACTTTGCAATTAGATATGTGATGTAAACAAAAATAAACAGAGTCTCTATAAACAACCAACTTATTTCTATATCGTTATGCAACCGGCAGAACTGGAACTTAGTCGTACTATAAGACTACCTATAGGTATTCAAGTAGATTTTCATCACCATTACTGAACATCTTATACAAAACTACTGTATTCACTAAATATATTAGGATCTTATAAGGAAATAGGTTGCTTGGATATACAGCAAGCCAGAATGTGTGTAGATAAATCACACTACTGTTTAAAGTGTACCATACTGTTTTTCTTGACTATAATGAAGAGTAAATATCAGCTCCATGATCATCATCTACTGTTTGGACTACAAAGGCATTAGGGAAAACCGTTTTGAGGCTGGATCAGCTGCAAGTGTTATATATTTGCAGGTCTTCACACTGCCAGTTTCGCCGATGTAAGAGTAGGCAGTGCATAATGAGCAAAACAATAAATAAAATCCACTCAAACACATTCAAATAATCAATTGTGATATTACGAAACACAAGTATTAAACAAAGCTTACATAACCTCAGTGCATTCAAAACGCTAACCACTCAAGTGGCATGAGTGTAAGAAGTAGATGCTGTTTCATGACGGCAAACTTGATCCGTCTATAATTAATCACATCTCCTTAATTCTCACAT
The DNA here is from genome assembly GCA_037974565.1 of Clupeocharax schoutedeni. Lineage (NCBI taxonomy): Eukaryota > Metazoa > Chordata > Actinopteri > Characiformes > Alestidae > Clupeocharax > Clupeocharax schoutedeni. The sequence continues at coordinate 18,170,379 of JBBPDH010000130.1, forward strand.
AAACATGTACTAGTAGTAAATATATAATTTGCTAATGTGGTGTATAGCGATAGCATGAATGTGATAACACAGGTCAACAGGTCAAAATCATCAGAGATAAGTTTCTATGGGTTTTGTGTTTTTCATGCAGATTTCAAATCTGTGTTCAGTTTTTCCCGCACGTACAGTTTTTGTGATGAAGATAGTTCTATACTGCATTATAGTTGGTATAATTAGCATATAATAATCATATGCTGAGCGTTTTTGAAGAAACAGTGGTATCTGACTGACACTAATCATTATATCTATGCCACAATGTTTCAATATTGAAACAGTTCTTGATTGGTGCCTGAAGTTTAATAAAAAAATGCATGCAAGTCTATTGCAAATCTAATATTACTCATAATTCAAAAAGTGGATGTGATGGGGAATAAATAAAATCAGGTCTGAAATCAGCATGAAAACCTGGTTTAGCAAAGTGTGCTCTGGTTTCTGATGATTACAAAAAAAACTTATTCATGTTGTTCATTAGACTTTGAATGAACTCTGAATCCTGGAATATTTCATTTGAAATAGACCTGCATAATTTTTGTTCGCTGGGGGCACTCTTGTTAAGAATGAATACAGCGGATGCACAAAATCCATAATACAGCAACAGATGGAATTTACATTTCCCAAGTCACTTAACAAAATAATCCACTTAATGCTGATCATTTCAAGATTTTAACAAGACCTACTACATTAGAGCATTTAAAAAATAAATGAAGCTAGAACACGTATTTATTAGTGATAAAAAGCATCTGATATATGTGTCGACATGTTTGCTTATCCCAGTGATTGTCTACCAAACCTAAACTCAACAGAGGCACCATACAATAACTCAAATATATCCTTTTAGCCTCTGTAATAAAATAAATGAGTACAAATATAAATAGTGTTTTGAGCAGCTTTAAGGAAAACCGGGTCAGTGCTCACTGTTAGAAGATCAAATATTTCTAAAGCAAGAACACCAACCTGTGCAAACAGAACGGAACATATCCAGAGCAAGACCAAAAATAGTCCACAGTGATAACAGCCTGCTCAAGCACAAAAATCACAAAAGCGGTGTGTGCTGATTAGGAAGGAGGATCAGAAATCAAGCTCTAGTATTATTCTGACACACCATTGTGAGCTAATATGTGTTTGTCTTGGGCTTTCAGAACGTATGTATTAAGACGCTGATAGAGACTTGGTTCTAGAGTGAGAAAAAAGGCACAGGGAGACAAACCCACACGGTGGGGTGAAGATTAGCAGCTGACGGCAGGCTGGCTGGCTGGCTGGCTGGCTGGCTGAATAAGCACTCAGGGATCGGCGCTGGTGCAAATGTCCCTACAGCACAACTGCACACTAACAGGTCACTTAGCTTCGCTCTCCCTCTGCACACGGCAGGGTCATCTTTAGAAAATGGTTTGTGCAAATGACACCACACCCATGAGATGCCTTCAGAGAGGGACGGACGGGTCTGCTTCACTTCTGTTGGTGGACCTTCAGTGGAATGACGTAGCTTTCTTGCAAGCTCCCCTCAGTGCAAAGCTCCATGATGTGAAAAACAGAAAAAGCAAACTGGCATGTTACATTCCCACTGTCCATTTAAGAAATTACCCTGTTTGGTACTTGTGCCAGTGGTTTATGGACTAACTGTTTTGACATCAGCCTACTTCTTGTTTCACAGCAGCTTTATGAACAACCCTGGAACTCATATTGGCTGCTTTTAAGTGGGCATGCTCCAGTTTAGTCGCTCGAGTGGGGACCAAGTCCCCCTTATGCACCTCTTTGATCCGGTCTCTAGGTCTGGCTGTGGGGTGAGAAGTGTTCCGAGGAGGTCCCGCCTTTTTCGGAGGAGGAGGATTGCGGTCTTCTCCAATGTTAACAGACAGGTTGGTATAGAGCGGCTCCTGCTCTTTGGACAGGAGTTCATAGCTCAAGGAGTTGAGCCCATCTGATCTCCAGTTTAACCTGGTGCGCTTCAACAGGTCAAACCTGTTAATCAGATCAAACAGTTCATTAGAATCCGCTGGTGAGAACTGTGAAGTGCATGCTGCCTGATAACATAAAAAGACATCTGCTAATGTACATCAATGGTGAAAAAGGTGGACTGATGCATAATCACCTTCTGGGGTTCTGTTCATTACCCTGGTCCCCTTTATGTTTAATCATCTTATAATGGCCAATAGCCACCGGGGGGCGCACTATCTTCATCCCAGAGAGACGAACTCTGAAGACACAGATCATACATCAATGAGAAAACTGAGACAAAAAACAATGTAAAAGAAAAAAAAAATGACAGAGAAGGGATGGAATGGCTTAGTGAGAACAACACTGACAAAAGAGGGGGCACCACTAAATCCTGCTTAAGGAGAAATGGGCATAAAATATATAATTTCTTAGCTGCAGTGCTAAAATCCAATTACGTTGCCTGTTTATATATGTTTTTATCAGATCTGTGTAAAATAAAGTGCTTATATAACACCACAAATCTACAAATTGTAAAAGAAATCACTGAAGCCCATAGTTCTGATTCCTTTTGTCTGGGCATCCCCACTGATGTCAGGCAAAAGAAGGCTTTCCGTATTAAACACGAAAGGAATGGTCTATTTGCAGGAAATCAATGTGACAGCAGGCAAAGTACCTACTCTGACCCCAGTTTGTGCTATGCTGTTCAGGGGCTCTTACTCAATGGACACCATGATCAGGAAGACAAATGCATGCACTAAGAGGTCCTGCGCCACTAGGAACAGGAAGCAGATTTCATCAACAAGTTCTGTCTTGCAGAAGTATAAGGCCACAGTTGACACAGAGGTGAAAGATTAAACTAGAGAGAAGGAAACCCAAGTAGACTCCATTACAGCAACTAAATGCTAAGCCGACTACTGTTGCAAAGCTTCAACTTTACATTGAACTTTCCAGCACATTTACCGTTAAGTCTACAATAACAAACCACACTAAGACTGGTGTATTTAACTATTCCTGTTTATCTATGCCATTTTGGTTTTTACATGGGTGTTCCTCAAGTTTGAGGAAAGCAAAAGTTGAAGCTTTGAACAGCATCAGGCTGGTGATTCATGAGTTTACTTACTGACCCCTCCAGTGGCTATGCAGATGGACAGATGCAGTGGTAAGGAGCATAGTGATGAGAGGGACAGTGAGAGCGGAATGGAAAGACAGGTAAAAGACAACCAACAGAGAACATGCAACAGGTTCAAATGCTCATTTCACTGGATGCATTTCTTATATGGTTGAGTGCTTGTTCAAGAAAGTCTTGGCTTGTCACCATATTCACCTCGTTGCAATGTCATCGTCCTCTCCTCCCCAACCCCAGTACTGGTTTGGAAAGCCATTCATTTTGAGGTACTGATCCGGAGTGACGGCTGACACCCCTCCAAAATACTGCGGGTATGGCAGCCTACGTGACCACAGAGAAGAAAAAATGGCCCCTTATAGTCATGCATGAACACACCAAAGCACAGCACACAGTTTGAGGAATGTGAAATTCTTTAACCCATTCACTAAGTGAAGCAGGGGGCTGCCAACAATGAGGAGCGCCCAGAGAGCAGTGTAGAAGGTACCTTGCTCAGGAGTACCTCAGTGATAACACTAGCAGTTGGGATGGCAAAAAAGATAAAAGCTGCTCACAGCACACAATCCCTTGAGTAGATGTCAACAGCAACTCTTCCAAACAGGGCTACCTGTATCTGAACTTGTCCATGGCCACAGAGAGGTGAGTGGGGTACTGCGGGTGGCAGGTGTAGGTGTTGTGATCATTTTCTGGGAGCAGGTCAACATCATGGAGGAAGATGCAACTCCAGTCCTCCTCCTTCAGAGCCTCACGCACTCCCACATTCAGCAGCTTCGCACGGTTAAATGTTGAGTTCCCTGACTGACCACAATGAGAGTAAAGTTAATCACAGCGGCACAACTCACAGGTTTTGTCCATTTTTATGATACACTATAAACATAATAGACATATTTACAGTCATAAATGCATACACTGTCATTAACTATATACACGTTAATTATTTCATATGTTTGATGCTTATTTCATGAACATTTTTTTGGGGCATTTTTAGTGTGAGCTATTTTATATGTGGGGGGCTGCTACTGTGGGGTAGAAGTTTCTATTACTTGTTAACTACATTAAATTTGCAGATCCAATATGAAACAGAAGCAAACTTAAGACAGCAAACACATCTTGGCAGATGGACTGATGCCTGATTTCTTGTGCTAGCAAAATGATCACTTTAAATAAAATAAATTAGAGTACAAGGCAAAGCCCTTTTCCACTTTAATCCTGAACAACACAGTCTTCTCCACCTTTTAAACTGTCAGTTACACAGAAAACACACTGTTCTTTTCATAAGTGTTTTTCACCAAATAACGTTTTGTATTAAAGCATCACTAGAATGGAACTCAGGACTCCCAGTTCTTCTACAGGTCACTCAAAATTATGCCACACTGATAGGCAGGGGCAGTTGGATGGCCTAGTGGTTAAAGCATCCGCCCTGTGACCAGAAAGTCCG
>JBBPDH010000130.1:18175013-18186871 GCA_037974565.1 Clupeocharax schoutedeni
TGCTTCACTTGGTGAATGGGTTAAATGCAGAGGTTGAATTTCGTGGTGTGTTCACGTATGACAAATGGTCACTTTCAGGTATATCTCATAATTTTTGTAGTGCTGTTTTGCCATTTCTCTGCTTGCCATGTTTCTGGTGTTTTGTACGGCTCCCCCTTTGCTGCACTAACTGCCTGCATTGCCATCAATTAAACGTATTCAAGGTTAAAACTGATCTGTGAATTTGCTGCTTGTACAGCTTGTACACCATGTTGTGACTGTATTCTGACTATAGCACCTGTATGTTTATTTAATGCGGGTTTGTCTTTGTTTTCTACTAAATGTGCATTTTGTTCAATTATTTCATGTGTTTGATGCTTATTTCATGAGCATTATTTTGTATTTTTAATGTGAGCTATTTTAGGGTGGTTCAAACAACAGTTGAAACTTGGCTTTTTGGGTTAACTGGTTCATTTGCAGCTCTGTTGATACTGTTTATTAATGCCACTGTGTCTGACAATTCAGTAAAATGAAAGAAAAAAAGACCTGGTGTACAATATAGATGCTGTAGTGTATCTGCTGTCTCTGCAGGAAGGGATGCAGATGGTAGAGGAGTGTTCTTAGGTGGTTCTGCCGGTTCCGGTAAGGGACGACGATGGCCGTATGGTGCCTCGGCTCACAGTCAGGTGGACGATAATGGCCTCCCAGAGTCACCAGAGGGTTCTTCACTTTTATCTCTTCCAAGGAGGGAGGAGAGGACAAGTGCACAGATACAGGCCCCACTGAAGGAAAGAACAGAAAGAAAAGACAGCCATTCATTAGTTGCGGTTGTTTATTGCACACTGCGTAACACTTCTTGCTTTTCATGGAAGTTCCCAACAAAGCCACATCTTAAGAAAGATATTTTTAAGCAGGAGTTTATAAACAAATACTTGACATACTGTCACATTTGCATACTTCCATGCTCACTCCCAGTGTAGCAAATCAGCCAAGACATGTATAGGAAGCTCATTATCCACAATTCAGCACTGTGCAAATGCCGGGTGCCTCAAACCAATTGGATTCTCAGTAATCTTAAGTGACTTTGTTTTATGACATGGTAAGACATATTGTTATCTACAAAAATAAATTAATTCAGGCTTTAAGACATTACTTGTTTATGCTGTACTATAAAAAATAGACAATTTTTACTGACAGCTTTATGTCATACAGAGGTAGAAACTACATTAATGACCTGAATCGTTGAAGGCACACGTGATTATTTATGCTTACTGTTTGTTCTACATTAACCCTGTAGTTCCAACAAAACGTTAAGGAAGCACTTCGGACACAACACGCCTTGGCTGGCTGAATACCAGACTGGCTGGCTGAATACCAGAGTAAACCAGAATAAACCAGAGTTCACCTAGCAGTGGAGAGGGCAGGAGGCAGTCTTTGAGCTTCTGGTTGGCTCCGGTGGGACCTGGCTGAGGTGGCGGCAGGGCACTGAGTTGGCTGAGGTTGGTGTAAACATCATGAGGGCGAGAATAGTCGAACTCGGGATCGGAAGAATGGACCAGCACGGAGACGAGGCCACGGAATCCTCCCAGGGAGAAATAGAGGACAAATGCAAACTGGAAGCCCACCAGCAGAGCCAAAGTACAGGGAGAGTCCAGCGCTCGACCACAGCACACCATTATGGTACTGGGAGCGGAGGAGGAGTGGTGGGAGTGCGAGAAACACAGGAAAATGGTGGAAAGGTACAGAGGGGGGGGATGGGCAGGAGAACCACAAACATGAGGAAGGGCAAGATGAAAAAGTTGTTAGAAAGAGCAAGGAGTGATAAAGGGAGAGAAGTCGTGGAATGACGAGGGGTGGTAAAGTGAGTGGAACATCTGTAGGGTTAAATGGAAAATGCTACTGAGATGGGGCATCAGGGCGGGACAGTCATATGTAAACATGAACCGGCCACTGTAGGGAAAAAGAGGTCATTAATCCATAAACTCATAAACCCAGACATCTAGGTATGTGTATTTATCTAAACGATAGGGCATGGAAGGGGAATGCAACAGTACCTGTGTTCTGGACAGGCCACATTAGTCACAATCTTCACCCTCCTCTTCCTCCTGTGTACTAGAGAACATCCTGCAGCCTGCAGAAACAAACAGTCACAATTCTGACACCTGCTTATCTTCTAGTATTATATGAATAGGCCCAACACCACCTGCACCACAAGCAGTACAAACAACATCAGCATCACCAACATTACCAACAAAATAATATAGGTTTAACTAATAATGACTTTAATAATGGATAAATAAATCATAAAAAGAACAAGAATTGCAACACCAACAACAACAGGAAGAAGAGGAAGAAGGGCTTATATGATAATAATAATAATTATGTTGATGGTGTTAATAATCACCACAACTAGCACAAGCTAGATCAACATCACCAACAATACCAGCAACAGTGATAATACAGTCTAACACAGTAAAAAAACAGTATCACTATTACAACTAATAATAATATAGGCTTAAATGATAATATTAATAATTATCATGTTGATGGTGATGGTGTTAATAATAATAAAACAACATCTGCATCACCAACAATACCCGCAATAGTGATACTGTAGGCTTAATTAATAAATAATAATAATAAATAATAATAATAATAATAATAATAATAATAATAGTAATAATAATAATATAGTAATAATATAATAATAATATAGGCTTAAATTATAATAACGATTGGTTGGCTGGTGGTGTTAATAATAAAGACACGCAACAACCATGGAATAATTGAAACATAACTTGTTTAAGACAGGCTATTCTGTGCACCCATGTAAAAACCGCTCGATGCTTTAACACTAACTCACCCCTCTGTCTCAGAGCTCCGTTTGAAATCCAGCCCCAGGCTGCAGGGTGGCTCGGCAGGCAGGCCTCGGCTGGAGGATGAACGCTCTGGTTCTGGTCGGCTGCAGCGGTCACGCCGCCATGTCGAGCTGCAGACGAGTGGAAAGGAGACCGTCCCCACGCGCCACCATGTCTGTCTCACGCGCTTTCTGTCTCATGGGTCGCGCGCATCTCTGCTTCGGCTCGTGCTGGCACCCATGGCGAAGGGGTGGGACGGTACTCTTACCGGTACCGGAAAGGATCACGAGGAAAACACGGCGAGGGCAATCAGCCCAACTCGGGGTCTCCTACAGCAGAGCCCCCCAGCTCGTGTGTGGCTGGTCCGAGTACAGTGAGTGGTACGGTCTGAAACACTGCCCGGGTGGTCACGGACACTCAGCCTTCAGCCTCCAAGCAGACCAGGGAGCACTGCTTACTCCGGAAAACCCCGTGCGTAAACACGCACTGATTTTAATTTATTCTAATGCGTTTTTGATGACTATCCAGTTTCCGTTTTTTTTCTCTATAATTATGATAATTAAAATGATCAGTGCTCAGCTGGTCCTTCTAGTAGAGAATGGTCTTTGTAGATGGAACCAAACAGGCTGCTTATAATGACATTCATGTGTGTATGTGTAAATCTGACTTTAAACTGACGAAAACATCTCTGTCCATATCTGTCACAAACATATACTTCAGGGACAAAAGTATTGGGACGCACATGCTTTTCATGGTTTGCGTTAATGGTCTGGGCTAGGCTCCTTACTTCCAGGCAAGGGCTTTATCCTAATACTTAAGTAAAAAATACCAAGAACCTTTTCTATCCCAGCATGATTGGGCCACAGTGCACAAAGCAAGCTCTATAAAGACATGGTTGGGTGAGTTTGGTGTAGAAGAACTTGACTGGCCCGCACAGAGCCCTGATCTCAATCCCATCCAGCACTTTTGGGATGAACTGGAACGGAGATTGTGAGTCAGGCCTTCTCGCCCAATCCCTTCTGCTCTACAGAATGAATGGGCTTAAATCCCCACAGAAACTTCATAGTCTCCAATAAGAGCGGAAGCTGTAATGGCTTTAAAGGGTAATCAGCTCCATAATAAAGTATATGTAATTGAAGGTAATGAAATTAAAGTACCTGTGGGTGAAATGGTTAGGCGTCCCAATACTTTTGACCATTTTGTGTACCTTCTGTCCTCCTACAGCAGTCACTAAATAAATGTGTGTGTGTGTGTGTGTGTGTGTGTGTGTGTGTGTGTGTTCCAGATTAAAAAGGAAGTATCTTGAAGGTGGAAGAAGCTTTTACAAAGCACTTTAAGGTGGACTCTTCAGGATGTTATTTGAAATAGTTGGCTGGGTAATGCTGAAGAAAATAGTAGAGTGAAACTGAATATATATATATATATATATATATTCGGGGGGGCGGGAATAGCGCGGAGGGGGGTTAATTATCGGCGTTAACGTCGTTATCGCGAAGATTCCATGCGATTAACGGCGTTAAAAAAATTTCATCGATGCCCACCTCTAATATATATATATATACATCAGTGACCGCATTAGAAATCAGGATGTCTATTACTATGGAGGGTCATTGCCAATGGTTATGGAACAGTCGCATAAAGTGTGTTGTAGTGTAGAGTGTTGTAGTGAGGGACCCTTAATAGACAAAAATAGAAACGATTCTGTGCTGCAGAACATTACATTCTAATTTTAAGGTCAGAATGCCTCCTTACGTGCCCCTTCCAATGTCACTCATCAAAACTACTGTGTTTAAAGTGTTAAATTATGTTTTATTTGTCACAGCTTTCAAACCATGATCATATGTCATTTCCGCTCTTCAAGTCAAGCTGAAAGTTTTTTTTTATTCTCAACATGCGGAAGATCAACAGAGTACAGAGCATGCTCACGGGGATGCCACCAACTCCACAAACACGTCCCAAAAAAACTCCAGGAGGAGCATCAGGTGAGATGTTCATGGAGCGACAATGTGCAAAATAACTCATCAGAAAAGACCCATATCCAGTTCAGGTGAAGGACCTGAATGGATGTGGGTTGGCGTTTCTGACAGAATGCATCATAAAGCAATAGGCTGGAGAATAGGGAATGTGGTTCTCTATAACGTACAGTACTCATTTAATTCAGAACAGATTCCTGAAGCACAAGAAGCGAGGCAGTGACTCAAAAGTTGCTCCCCTAAAGACATTTAGAGACAGGGTTCGGCTTAAAAATAACACTGAAAAATCTATGATGAACTTCTCAACTGACCCAGTTTCAATGACAAAATAACTAATATTTAATAATAATAATAATAATAATAATGGCACTGATATCAATAGGAGTACATATGAATTACATTACCATTGAACAATTAGAAGCCCTTTAAAATAGATATCCCTTTTTGAAAAGGATCATTTTCATGTGTGCACTTTGGCCATGTTTTGAACTTTCATTTTTACAGTCCATTAAATGGTTATGGGAATACACTTTAGAAAGTAGCCAGTTTGTGCTGTCATGCTCGGCATTCTCCGCAAATTTGAGCATAACGAAACCCCTTACATTGACCAATCTCCTTCAACCTCAACCCCGCATCCCCCAACCCCCCCCCCACCCCCCCGTCTTCTGATTTCTCATCCTCTCTTCAGTTTGTTTTGTTTTGTTTTGATTGTCCTTTATCCGTCACTTTTATCTCTCTGCAGTCTTCCCCGGGGCTCTATTTCTTGTAGTTTCCGAAATGAATAGAGAGCCGGTCACTGACACAGCGGAAAGTTGCGGGCTGCACCTCCCAGTACTGGACAGGGTTGCTATAGAGACTGATGCCATTATAGAAGCTCCTCTTCACACCAAAGCCACGAGGGCAGAAGTCATCTATGTTTACCTGACTTATGTTGTTGGAATGGAGGTAGAGCACCTGCAAAGAAGGACACATACTAACTTGTCAGTTTGTCAGGTACACCTACGATGCATTCACAGTTTTTAAGTATATGGTTACTGGCTGCCAACAGTTGTCCCGTGGTCTGAAACTGACCACTGGTGAAGAACCAAATTGTGCATGGAAAAGAATGAACTGTACTTCTAAGTGTACCCTTAAAAGGTGTACCAGCAAGATAGGCTTTTCCAATAAAGTGGTCATAAGTGTAACTCATTAGCGTGCCTTTTCCCCCGCTTAAACTCGTGAGGGTGTTGGTTATCAGCTGATTATTTGAACCAAATATTCAAAATATGCACCTGGCACAGGTAATGAAAGGAAAAGTGCACAGGAAAAAACAAAAGATGTTCTAAAATCTGCTTTTTAGAATTCTTAGCCAGCTCTCTATCCCTGCTTTTGTTCTTTCACCACTGAGCTTGCTGTCCCTCTTGCACGGTAGGTAGCCTGACCCTGCCAAACAGATTTACTGTGCTCTCCCCACACTTCCCTCTTCATCCCCACCCACCTGCAGGTACTTCAAGTCAGGCAGGCCCCTGGGGACACGACTCAGCCGGTTGTTTTCCAAATGCAGTTCTCTGAGGTTCGGCAAATAGGACAGGCTGCCGTTCTCAATCATGCGGATGTGGTTGTAGCCCAGGCCCAATCTGAACAAGCATAACAGTGAGCAAAGACAACAATGAACAAGCACAACAATGAACAAGCACAACAATGAACGCATGAGAAACAATAGAGGAGGCCTGCAGATTAAGGCAGGCACCAAACGAAGCGGAAGCACAATGAACCTGAACACAGTGTAAATTGGCATACACCTCAGTCTCACAGGACAAGCTGGACTAAAGGGTGAATAAATCCTCATTGTCCTGTTAATGCCGCAGCCTAGTGGAAAAATCACTGGCCTTAAATTAGCTGCTGTAGAGCTTCCATTAGGCAGAGCAAGAACAAACGCCTCCTTTGAATAGAACTACATCCTGGTGTTTTTATTTGTATTGGTCAGTTTATTGCAAAACAAACACTACACACTGCTACCTGTCTCCTGCGGTGGTGTGACAGTCAAACAGTCTGTGGGTAGCTTAACTGAATTGCACTGTGCATCAAGAAATGACTCACTCTTAAAAGAAACTATGAATTCACAGAAAGTGTTTTCATCACAGTCAAATGTACTTATGGCATAGAGCACTAGGTGGCACTGTTGCCACAGGGAGGCCCCAGGGGCCACACTCCAAGGGCTGGACTGTCACAAATCGACTGACCTGTGCAGGTTCTTATAGCGGCTCATATCCTCCAGCTCGATTGCCTGGATCTCATTATGGTCCAAATGGAGCTCATGGAGGTTATCAGGGAGATCTAAGAGAAAAGAGATGATTCAGAATCCAGTCAAAACAAAGTGACTGGTGTCATGTTCAGTAACATAAAACTCGAAACCTTTCACAATGCAAATGTAACTTAGTAAAACCTTTTAGTTGGTCAAAAGGACCATCTGGAGACCATAAATAAGGCAGTGTTCTTCATTACAAGACTACAGCCTGTAGTACAGTGCATCTCTAGACTTTAGTGCATTTTGACATTCTTAATCAGAGCAGCTTAAAGTGTAGGGAATTAAATTATGCTTGCTTAGGCATGGTTTCCCATTTAGGGGTCAGTAGTCTTACCCACTACACTACACCAGCGGTATTGCTTGTTCTACAGATGTCTGTATCACATTGTAATGATATGTATCATCCTTTATGAAATGTCTTTTCAGAGCTTTTGGCATATCCACATCCTGCTTCAGGTCATATTTATTTTGTTCTGTTATTCTTTGCAAGAAATATTTGGCAGGAAATAGTTGGCAGGAACTGAAGTGACTGTGTTTCCAAACTCTGAGTGTTATTAACAAACACTGAGAGACAAAATGAGTAGATATAGAAAAGCATGAGATATATATGTTTCTCTTTTGTTTGTTATTAGTCCAGCCCTCTTGTCTGTGTGGTAGATGGCATATTTAACCTATATACGCTAACTAAGAAAACACATGCATCTATGTGTGACACCTGGTAAAAGAAATGACTGATTCTGATATAAAAGTCACAGACATGTGACTCAGGAAATCACCTTTAGGCACGCCAGTTAGTTTTGCTTCTGAGATGCGCAGGTAGTTGAGTTTCAGGCCTTTGAAAGCTCCAGGTTCGAAGCCACTGTTCTGAATGGGGTTCCCACCCATTTCTACGACAGGCATTTCAAAAGACAGTCAAACATTAGTCAGAACACCCACCACAAGACCAGCAGTCTAGTGCTAAAAAAGGGAGCTGTCGAGACAAACTGCACCCACTGTTACACATAATAAAGAGGGAGTTCACAGACCTATGCAGTTCATGCTGCCCAGGCCGGAGAAGGTCCCCTCAGCCACTTTCTTAATGCGGTTGTCATGGATTCTCAGCTCTACCAGCGAGCGGGGCAGGTTTTTGGGTATGGACGTCAGCAGGTTTCTGGAGAAGTAAAGCTTCTGCAGGTGCTGCATTGGTATGAAGGCCCGTGGATGAACTTTTGAGATTTTATTGTTGACCAGTGACAAGGCCTGGCATTACAAAGGGAAACAAAAACAGCCCAAACCGTTTTAGTAGATGAATTTATAACTGAACAACAAACGTAGGAATTGCATGCTATGTAATAGCTTAATCTTATTATTAACCTCCCTGATGGCACAAACAAGGACAAAAGCAGCCCAGGCATTTTTGTCGCAAGCCAGAACTGAACAAAAATGATCAAATAATACATCCACATGTGTGACTCAAATGCTATTATTGAATAGTAGCCTATTATCGTATTGTTGACTGGTGACAAAGACTGGCAGGACAAAAGGGACAAAAGGATACAAGCCTAAACCAAAAAAATAAAAAATAAACTAAAACGTCCACAAAATGTATGAATCAAACACTGTTATTTAATAGCTTAATCTTGTTTTGTGCCTATCCTGTGTTAAATATTGTGTTTGGTTAGCGCTCTAAATAAATGTAAGGGAAAAGTACTTGGCTATGAGTGCAGGAGGGAACTAAAATATTCAGCTTGGCAGCGGCCTCCACTCTCAGAACAGCAGGGGCATTCTGCTTCAGGACAACTTGATCTGTTCTAACATCCTGTTGGATTGTTTTGTCATCTATCCTCTCGCATACTTTTCTCTCCTTCTATATATCAGTCTATAAAATCCAACCCTGTCTCACCCCTTTGTGCTCAAACGCTTCTTAAATAGACTCTTTTATTGTCTTTCTCTCTCAGGGTAAGCCTCATTAACAGATGATTTTTCTTACATAGAGGTTGGCGAGGCCTTTGAAGTCGTTCTCTTTCAGTTCGGTAATGCGGTTGTTCTGTAGGTCCAGCAGTTTGGTGTCAGAGGGAATGTTTTTAGGGACTTCGGTCAAACCTGCACACACAAACATGCACAATGTACACATGTTACTTCATGGCACTTATAGAATGCATACATCAATACATCTCACTGACAAGGGCGTCCTAAAAAGGGCAAACACACAAGCACTTAACCACAATGGAATTCACACAGACACATAGACACTCATGCACTTACACACTCACACACAAGCAGCGCACCATATGCTCTCCAGCTGGTTTTGACTCACTGAGCCTCTTAGGATGGGGCTTCCTTAGGGTCAGCAAAAATAAAAGCAAATAAATAAAAATGAAATGAAATAGAACACCCTGACCACAACAGGCTGTGTCACACTCTGTGTGCTGAAATATGAAGTATTTACTGAGAATTTTAACGTCTATGGGGTGTGCAATAAGCCATGAAGCTGTCCACTCTCGGGTCAACACAGAAACCACATAAATGTCAGTCAAATTGCACTGGCTTTATATATAACTGTCCTCGGCAAGTGAATTATATCTCAGCTAGACAAAGCATTCATTGTAGTCAATATACCAAACAGTTCTCTTATTTCTTGAAGCTTTTAGATGTAGCTAGGGTTTTCGTCCTGCTGGGTCTGGTGGACCTATTGCATTTTGGGTTTTTTAATTCAACATATTCAAATGTTTTTTTCAGCAGATGTTTACTTCATCCCATTTTTAAGTTAGATAAACAAAACATGTTAAATCTGTTCCCTTTACCTGTTAAATCATATTTATGAATAAAAATGTGACTCATTTTAGTTCTTTGTTTTTTTAAAAAAACTAAAATATGTATTTTCCTCACAGAAAATGAGCCAAGGCCAATGAATCTCAGTTTGAAAAAAATATTATTTGTATAATTTTTCTTAAGCTAAAAACTGAAAACGGGGTTAATCTCACTTGCTCACATTTGACAGGTTAAAATTCTCCACAAGGGGGAGTGAAATAGATTGCAATGCTTCATAACAGGGCAGCCTAGCATTAGTGACACTATATGTCTATTTTATCTAGAGATATTTTGCTAATTTCAAAACCTAATACAGATCATTTTCATTCAGATTGCGACATATTTCTGCCTATGGTATGGTATGGTATATTGATGGAGGAGGTGAAACATGATATCAGTGGGTATTATTTTTTTTTTACCCAGCCCACTAGTACACAGTTTTAGAGGCGAGGAACAGGAAACTGCATTTTGATCAAATCTTAGAATGCTGTCTTTTAAATGATATGATGAATCATGCTTAACATGACCAGGGATATGAATTAAAAAGAATTTTCATTTTGGCCATGCATAGTCTGAAACGGAAGCAAAGGCTCTCCTCTTACAGTAGCTCAATAACACATAAACTCCAGAAGGAATTTCATGGCCCTCAGTAGAGTGCAGTGATTTATACTAGAGAGAAATTTAAAACCATTCACTTCATTTGAAGCCTGTGTTTTATGCACTGTAACACATTATTTATACCATTATTTATATAAATGGTCCTGATCTCAAAGGCTGAACCATGTCTGAAGCTAAAAAATGACTTGATATAGAAACATCAATTGAATTTTGTACTAATTATTACTAAAAGCTGTTGCGTGTTTCATGAACTAGCCTTTGATATTCTGCAACCATAGCAACTCTGGCAACTATGATCTCCTACTAATGGTCTGTATTGCCCTGCCAGCTGCATTTTTGTGATTATTATCGATAACAGATTAAATTTTACTCTTTATACTTCAATACTTTGTAATAAAATTATGTTATTTTGTAAAACATGACAGTTCACTACCTGCTGCAGCTTAATACTTTCTGATAGGTCTATATTGTAACGTAGACAGAACTGTCAGCTGGTTGGAAAATACTGGGAGAATTCTACTGTTTTTGCTGGGATGTTGGTTTATTTACGATAGTGGCCCACCTGCCATAAGTAATGAGCCCTAAACCTGTACAGAACAACCCACCAACCCAATAAGTGCAGCCAAATTTCAACCCCTAGCCAGCACTAAATTACAGACCATGACCACAACTTCAGGAATAGACTGCATCATAGCTTGTCAGAAAAAGAAATTTGTCTAATATATTGAAAAGGATAAGGAAAAGCAGGAAGTGACTAATATTTGTCAGAAAATACCACAATAGTAAAATACTGCATAGAAATACAGGCCACTCAAGTCCATGAGTATTTTCTTGTTTCATGAGCTCATCAGGTACATTTTATCATGGTCAGTTATATAATCCAGTGCGTAACTTACTGATTAGTTTGACATTCAATAACTTAAACAAACAAACATTAAAAGGGGACCTAATGAAAACATAGCAAACCATGCTTAGCCATTCAAAGATTCCATACAAGAAATGTTACTGGGAAATGGTTGACCAAAAAGTTGCAGAATTAATGCATTTTATTGAGCATGTTCATTATGCTCTTTTTCTTACTGTAAATAAAAACCACTCCAGTAGCGGAGAATTTAAAACTTTATTATCATGCAAATTGCTAAATAATTAGTGTTGGGAGCATGAAGCCATACTCAGGTTAAAGTACTGTTTCTTCTGTTAAATAAAGAATGAGTGATGAAATGGAAGTGACTAAAAAGTCAATTACACACATAAATATATATGTATTTATATATTTACTAGGGATGTCCCGATACCACTTTTTTATGTCCGATACCGATACCGATATTCTAAATTTGGATATCTGCCGATCCG
>JBBPDH010000130.1:18207334-18229985 GCA_037974565.1 Clupeocharax schoutedeni
GCAGACGATCATCTTAATTTAATCGTGGCAGCCAAAATCGTGATCGTGATTAAAATTCGATTAATTGTGCAGCCCTATGGTTAGGGCATTCGCCCTGCGACCAGAAAGTCTATATATATATATATATATATATATTATTATATATATATATATATATATTTCTGGTATATATATATGTATATATCAACACTGTGTGCATTTCTACTGCTTGGCACTTTACATTTTTAGCAATTTTGAGGGATTTATTAGCTGTATACTGTATACTGTAAGAGTGCTTGTGTTTAGGGTGATCATATTCTTTGTGTAATTCATCCTCATGGCTGTGTAGCAATGTCGTGAACACATTGATGCATTTCTGTCTCTCTCAGTGTTCTCAGGTCATGTCCCCTCTCTGAGTGACTGTGGAATGCCCTGTCAGGGTGAGTGTATGTGTGTGTGCTGTAGTGGTCCATGTGTGCTTTGGACACTGGGATGGGGGCAATGGCCTCAAGCCCCCTCCTAACCTTCTCCAATAACAAACACAGGAAGCTGCTGTCGCCCGACAAGAGCAGACACAGAACAGGCCAAGAAAGTGAAGAATTCTGCTCTTTTTTAATACAAATGGAAATGGATTCAGCTTTGGCAATATGTCATATTAATATTCACAATTATATCTTTTTATTTTTGAAAGTGAAAGTGACCATTTGTCATACGTTCTCAGCGGTGCCTAGCGGCCTTAGGGATCGAACCTGGACTTTCCGATCGCAGGGCGGATGCTTATCAAACTGATGCTGGTTATGTATTGTCATTATATTGACAGTGGTGATATCTTTTAATCATATTGATAGTAGTGCTATAATCATATGTTATAATACTGATGTTGGTGAGAGTATGCATGTTTGCATGCATGTAAGTTTACATCTCAGCATTAAGCTGATCCAGGCTCAGGTACTGATAAAACTATAGAATTCCATAATGGATATACATTGTTTAAATGTGCAGTTTAGTATTGAGCAATGTTGAAAGAAAGCCATATTGGGATATTTTAGGTGTACAATATATTTTGTAATATATCAGCAAATTCATGCACTGATTAACTGTTAATAAACTGTTTACCGTAATATGATTATACCGAAACATCATTAAATATATTCAAACATAATAACAAACTTCTGAAACCAGTATCTGATTTTTTCTAATGTTCTTCACAATTTACTCATTCCCAACTCCACCTGCTAGCTAGGACTTCCCAACAATGAATGCTACCAAGAGGGGAAGTTGAGGGCTAGCACGTGCATTCTCTAAGACACATGAAGCCCCACTTTGTGTCTTCCAACTCCTGCTGAAATAACACCATTGCACAGCTCAGAATATCATTCCTCTGAATGATGGGTGTGGGGTGTAAGGAGGGCTAGCCTACATACCCAGAGCAAGCGAGGGGAATAATCCCTGCCTGGACTACACTTTGGTCCCTTGGGGGAATCAAACTCACAGTCAGAACAATGTTTAACTGACTGGCTGTCGATTAAACATGATTAAACATGGACTTTTGACAAAATTTTCACCAAAAATTATTTGTGTTCAATCAGTGGGGAGTCCTTTTTAATCAAACTGGCAATTGCACTCTGTTGGAGTCTTCTGTGATCTCAGCCTAGTGTCACAATAATAATAATCAATCGATGTGTTGTGCAGCCTTGGTGCGGGCCAAAGTGAACACCGGTGGCCTGGGACTGATAACCACTCATGCGTCAGTTGCTGCTGAAGCCTTGCATGTCTGGGTGAGCACTTCAAAGTCAGGCCATGCTTTCCAAAGCCACGCCACATGCAAAAACAGCCTGAGGTAGGACAGCGAAGAGAGGGGAAAAATTGGAATTCATGTTGATTTTAGGCCACTGAGGATATGATGGATAAGGTAGATCTCCTCTTGTCCAAACAGCAAACAGTCATACATCCTCTGAGCTCCCTCATCAAAGAAATTGTGGCCAGCCACAGTAGAGGATGCTGGCAGGCAAATAATGAAGCTGGCGCAGCAGCACTGTTTTGATACCCAGGCCTGCAAAGACACTGTCCTCTAGATGATGGTCAGCAGCAGCAGCAGCAAGGGATGCACACTGCTGCTGAACCATGATATTAACAATGACATTTTCTGAAGCACATGGAGGCCAGATTCATATCAGGCAAGGCTCTTTCAACAAGAGTGAGAGTGTGAGGAGCATGAGCAAGACTGGAATGAATGCCGAGTTTCTTAGATAGTAATGCTTGCTCTGAAATGGCTGTACAATTAAGGTAACCGCACACACAGAGTGGAGGCAGCAGGAAGTGGGTGGACACAGAGGAACTTAGAGAGGTAACATGTAATTACATGCTCTACAGAGAGGAAAAGACAAGTCGCTTTGCCTTACATCCTGTAACAGGGCGAAGACGGAGGTTGGGTGCTCATTAGGCCCGGACACTTTCTCCAAGGATGGAAGTTAGGTGCTCATTAGGGCTGCACAATATAAACAAAGCATCACTGATAATGCTACACAGCAGTTGATGTAGGATTTGCAGTATTAAATTGGTGCCCCATTCTGCATGGAACAAAAATATATGGGCTTGTTTGGAAATTATATGTTCGATATACACAGTTTAAACAATTTATTAGCTACCCCTTTGTACTACATACAGTGTCAAACAACTCCAGTGTCACTTCAAACCCTTACCGCAGCATTTTGCACTCCACACTCTAAATACCTCACTACATCATTTTGCACTAGACATTCTATTAATACTGTAAATATTAAACCTTTTCTGTACTTGTAAATACTAAACACTTTTTAAAAATGTTATTTTCTTAATATTGTACATATTTTCTAAATTTTACACATATTTAATTCTCATAGATATATTTATTCATGTGTATAATTTTATATATTTATGTAAAGTTGGGGGGAACACAAGCCTAAGAAATTAATTACGTAACAATGTAGTAATGATGCTACATTGTTAGCTGTACATGACAATAAAACTTAAAAGTACACAATTACAGAATGTTGTTCCTGTTTCTCTGCCCCCTTTATCTGGTTCACAGAGTGGATCACACAGGATCAGACACAGATTCCAGATTTCTTTATTGTCATTGTAGACCATACACTGAAATTTGGTGCACTCAAGAATCATGTTTTATTAAAGACAAAATATGTAGTAACAGATAATAAGTTGCAATGTAGAGTCCAGAACCCATGGTGGGCTTATAGTAGAAAAGAGTGCGATGCTAATGCTTTATGCTAATGAGGTGTTGTATTTAATGGGTGTGCTTTAAGTTCAGAGTTGTGCGGTAATGGCTTTATGGAAGAAACTGGTCATGAATCTTGTGGTGCATGTTATGATGGGCCTCTAGTGTTTACCAGAGGAAATTATTTCAAACTGATGATGGCCAGGATGGGATGGGTCTTTGAGGATGCTGTGTGTCTTTTGGAGACAATGGGAGGTGTAGATGTCATCCAAGGCAGGTAGCTGTAGGTTTATGATGTTTTGTGCAGTCTTTATGATTCTCTGTAGGCCCTTTTTGTCTGCTGCAGAGCTTCTGCCATACCACACCAGGATGCCATATGTGATGACACTCTCTATGGAGCAGCCGTAGGAGGATGTTAAATGCTGCTGTGACATGTTTACCCTTCTGAGAAAGTTCTCAGAAAGTACAGACGTGTTTGTGCTTATTTGACAAGAGTTGTGGTGTTTGTTGTCCATGATAGCAGCTGTGCTATAGCAGTAAATTCTGCGTCCATTCACCACCCTTTTTATTAGACACATCAAACCTGTTGGTCCACTGCAGATGTGAAGTTACTGATATTATTCCACAGCTACTTAATATTCCACAGTCAGCTGTTAGTGCTATTATAACAAAGTGGAAGTGGGTTTCCGTGGCCGAGCAGCTGCATCCAAGCCATACATCACCAACTGCAATGCAAAGCGTCGGACGCAGTGGTATAAAGCATGCTACCACTGTAGTCTAGAGCAGTGGAGGCGCGTTCTCTGAAAGGACCCTCAGTTCCAGTGAAAGGACTCTGAATGCTTCAGCAGACCAAGAGATTTTGGACAATTTCATGCTCTCAACTTTGTGGAAACAGTTTGGGGACAGACTTTTCCTGTTCCACCAAGACTGCTCCAGTGCACAAAGCATGGTCCGTACAGACATGGATGAGCGAGTTTGCTGTGGAAGAACTTGACTGGCCTACACAGAGGTCTGACCTCAACCTGATAGAACACCTTTGGGATGAATTAGAGCTGAAACTGCAAGCCAGGTCTACTCGTCCCACACCAGTGTCTGACCTCACTAATGTGCTTCTGGAAGAATGGTCCAAAATTCCCATAAACTCAATCCTAAACAAACAATATATTGTGTAAACCTGGTAGTCATATCTTTAGTCTGTTGGCTTGCTAAAGCTTCATTTGGGAGCTTGCAAGTGTTAGACCTTAGAGTTGAATGTGTTCTGTGGCAGAGGCTTCATTCTAAGTGCCAACATCACAGTGTATAATCCAAGCATGCCACGTCCAGCTTTGCACGTTGCCGAAAAAAGTAAATAAAAGGAAAATATTTGGTAGAGAGAAGCCCTCAAGTCAAAAACTGCTTAAACACAGCCTTGTTCAGCATTTATACAAAGTCAACATTATCATGTGGAACACTAAGCTTGAAAATGCAAAACAATTAACATCATCATGTTGATTTCCAGTTGAGAACCGAGCAGCAGCAGTAGGAGCCGAAACTGTTCTGTCCTGTTGTTACTGTCCCGAGCCACTCGCTAACTGTCCCGAACCGAGTCTGCATTTCTTGACACACTGGAGGTGCTGGCATTGTTTCCACTGCTCCACCATGCAAAAGCCAATGACATTAGGGATCAATTAGTAATTCCAGTAACACAAGAAAATAAAAGGCTTTAAAATGCTTTCCGCATTATAATGTGGCTGTTTTCACTGACACAGAAATGAGATTGTGGCAGTGAGGGGTGAAGGTAAAAAGGTAAAACCCAAGCTTGAAATATTAGTAGAGACAGGAAAGGCAGAAGAAAATTATGATGTATTAAATCTCATATTTACTGTCATAAAACAGTGGTTTGTTCATTTATAAGAGGAGAAGTCAAGAGTGTTCAGAAGAAAGATGAGGTACATTGGTTAATTAAACCAGCATGTGGGAGGAGAAGTACGAGCAGAGGAATGAGAGAAGAGAGCCTAGCGGACATGAGTTATATACTCTGCGGAGGAGACACGGGGGATTAACCAAATCTCTGAGTCCTCTCTGAGATCTCCCTGGCTTCACTCGCTGTCTGACTGCAGAAAGTTAGACGGAGAAGGAGAGAGAAACGGGTAAACAAGAGAAACATTGTGTAGAACTGGAAGAAGCACAATCATGGGCAAGATTACCTAAGGCTCAAAAGTAAAAAAAAAAACATTTTCTCAGAGAGAAAATGGATTTGGGCAAAGCTCCAAAGCAAGAATGTACTGATTGCTGTGCGATTTGTACATTTTGCACAGCTAATGATAGGACAGAGATCACACAGAACTGTGATGTCACAAAGTGATTGGCTCAGGCAGAGCCAGACTTCTGTGGTTTGGGTGTGCTGAAGAGGGGCTTGGAGAAGTCCCCAGCTTGGAGCTCCATTCCTGGCCCCAATTTATTGTATTTCCTTACCCGTTTCTTCCCTGCTGCTCTGGGAACAGAGCAGCTGTAAGAACATGGGCATTGTATTCTGCAAGCGGAGCAGCCACAAGGTTATAAAACCATCTCCTCATGGGCAAAGCCAAATAATCACCCCCAGCACTCAAGCACACACCATGAACTTTAGAGGTACCGCTGATACTGGTGCATTCTGTGGTCTATATTCTCCATTTATTCTGCAAATTCATTCTTACATATTACAATCAGTATAGAACTTAAGAGTTCGGAATGGACTTATTTTTGGGCTCCAAAGGAGTCCCTGGGGTTGCAATTTTATTCAGTTTTCTTAAGAAAAAACAAATATGCTTATGACCAGAGGCCTTGGCTTGCAAAAGGGTGCACATCACCAGAAAATCTTCAGGCTTGAATGAATGGTTTGGCAAAAAATCTACTTTACACAATTTTCTCACTCATGTCAGATGTGGTTGATCAGCCAACTTGACCCACCAGGTTTTTATTATTGTGGTTCTGACTGGTTGATATACTTCAACATGACTTAACTGTGTCAATAGAAAGCATGACCCCCCTTCTCACCCCTCAAACCCACTCTTCAAAAAGACTATAACAGGAAATTAGTTATATAAAAGCGGTTTGGTTTGCATTTTTTTCTTCTCACGCTTTAATGATTATCAATCTACTGCTTATAAAAACCGGAGGTTCTTAAGCCTGACTGAAGTAAACTGTTCATCACCCAGGGGAACTGGCTCTGGATGCACTCTCATCAAGAGGCCCTAGTCAGACATGAAAGTGCAAGTCATTTACACATGAAAGAAGCTACCACACCATAAACTTCATCTTATTAAGTTGCCATCCAGATTATCTTCAGCCCTGTAAAATGATTTACCTACTCAAGCAAAGCTTGTGAGTGCATGCCATTTCGCACAGTCTGTGACACACCCCTACTTAACAATCCTTAGAAATCTCTTGCAATATATAAACCATGGATGGATGTAAAGGACCAAACAGATGCTTTTACCAATGGCTGAACTGTATCATCATGTACATCGTTATTACAGGTGGCTGCTGCTCTTTGTGGCACTTTTTTCATGTGACAAACGGCATAAACATACAAATCAAGAACATGTTTTATCCCAACCTATGTAACATAACACACGGTGATGGTGTACACTTCTGAAAATGTTTGCTTAGACAAATGTTTGTGGAAAGACACTTACAATACACTTACAAACATTTGGCAAAAGAGCTGTTATATCAGCAAATACTGAAATAACTTTGGCACCAAGACAGCCCCTTCTTAAAAGAACAGTCTTGTTGATTGAATAAGCAAAAGTCTTGTATGGTATGAAGAACGGAATGTTAATCAACAGGGCTGCAATCAACAAAGACATCAAAACTACATAGTGCAGAGAACCATTAATATCTACAGATATGCAAAAATATCATGCTGTTTCATTAACTGAATAAATAATTAATTATTATTTATAGTGATCTTAAGCAGTTAACTTGGTAAAGGGAACTCAAAAGGAAAGGTGCTGAGGCTCTACTGAGCTTCGTTATTAGTCTGGGGTTCTAGTACGACCCTGTGGCGGTCCCGGATGCAGGAGAGAGCCGTACGGGGAATTCTCTTCGCATCAATGTGGTTGTTCTCCAGATGAAGGGCCACCAGAGAGGAATGTTCAGTCATTCTGACTTTACACACTGACTTTGCTGGAACAGAGCTGTAAAACATAAATTGCATACAGAGTTGATGAACTGATAAACCTCGGATGAGTGCTTCAGCACATACAGTTAATCAACACCATCCTGTGAAGGAGTTTAAAATATGATGTGGTTAAGTTGTTTTCCAGTTCTAGTTTCTGGGGATGTACATTTGGATAAGGTTTAGAATGGCAGGGCTATGGGAACATGACGAGGTGATTAGGAGTGATGTACTGTACATTTGAATCCACACAATTACTGGCAGGCTGCCAAAGGAAACACGCAAATATTCTAATTAGTCTGGAGTTTTCGGTTCATGTAGTTCACTGTTCCCTCGGGTGGTGCATGCACATTGCTCCGCCTGCCATAATTGGATAGGATGGCCCGAAGGCTGCGACAAGCGTATGACTTTGAAACGCAATCCAAACCAATAAAAACTATGAGTGGATTTTGAGAGGGAAGAGAGTGACAGTGGGAATAGGGCATGAAAACAAACTGTTCACTCTCAAACTGAGTTCAGTTTCAAGTCACTGGAATGACAAAACAAGCCTTTATTTTAAACATTTCTCACTTATATTGTATTGAAAATCTGATGAAAAGGTGGATTGTAAATCTACAGTTGATACCACATCTCTATTTGGAATTTGATGAACAGGTACAGGTGTGTGTGCGCTCTCATGTTAGTGATGTTGTTAACATTCAATATAGACATAAACTGTAAATTTAAAAATATTTGGTGTTACATACAATAGAACCAACAAAAATACAGTAATAACTAAAAACATGTGCTGCATTACCTACATGCCAAACCTGAGGACAAAACAGTGTAAAACTGCAGAGAATTTGAGCAAGAATTCATTCAGTGTTATTTCTGAACCTAATGTCATTAAGTGCCGCCTTATATTTCTGCCTTAAGGCTAATTAAACAGAGATCTGTTGGTGAACACAGGTTGTCCTGTGTCTAAAGATGAGGTTAAGAGAGACCGGCTTCTAAGCTAGTGCAGAGATTACAGTCGGACTCCAAACTCTCCCCATACTCACGTAATGCGGTTGTGATCCAGCCGCAACAGCTGCAGGTTCTTGAAGTGGCGGATGTTCCGTGGGATGCTTTCAAGCCAGTTGTTGTCCAGGAGAAGCTCCACCAGTGTTTTGTAGGCTCCCCGGAATGACTTCCCCAGCAGCCCTTCCTCCAGCAGTTGGTTATGGGAGAGGCGCAGAGACTGAAGGCCTGGACGAAGGTGACTCAGTGTATAGGGGGGGATGGTATGGATGTGATTGTGCTGGAGAGAGAGTTGCCGTAAAACTCTGGGCAGATAAGGGGGCACCACAGACAACTGATTATGAGACAAGTCCAAGGCCTCCAGTTTCCTGTGAGTGTAGGGGAAGAGAGATAACTATGTTCATTACAGTTCTATATCTCAACTCTAGCACATAAAGGCTCTAATTTTTTTCAAAAATTGCACCTAATTCAATGGTTGCAATGAGATTCAGAATAGTGTGCAATGAAATACTTTGTTATAGAGAATCTTACCAAACGTAGTGAGTGGTATACAAAATACAAATATTGCATTGTATTTATTTGCAATCTATAATGCCCAGTGAATCTACATATGCATTCTGCGTTTTATATGTAGTGTTAAAATTGATTCTTAAGGGACTACTTTGTGTTACTAGGCAGGCAGCATATTTCCTTTTTTCCTATAAGGGAGCCTTTAACCTCCTACTACCAGAGTAGTGTTCTCTAGAAGGAGGCATTTGACACTGATTCACTCAGAATCAGAAATATCATGGAAACATCAGTGGCATTTAACTTGTATTTTTACTGGGTGTACAGGTTTTTTAATAGTGTAGAAACACCACATTATTTGGAGATTCTTCAAACTTTTAAAAGGCCCTCCACAATCCATCCATTCATTCATCCATTATCTGAATTGTTAATCCCTAATCAGGGTGGCAGAAGATGCTGGAGACTATCCTGGTGTTCAGAGAAACACCCTGAACAGGTTGCTAGTCCATCACAGGGCAGACACTCAGACACACATTCACTCTGAGGTGTAATTTAGCATCTCCAATCCACCTGACAAGCATATCTTTGGACTGTGGGAGGAAACCAACATAGACACAGGGAGAATATGCAAACTTCTCACTGTGAGGCAACTGCGCTACCCACAATTTCACTGTGCCCCCCATTCCTTTACATTCATTTACAAAAAAATATTCTTTGAAGAAGTATTCACTTTATTTCAGAAAGCAGATGAGGGCAGTACCTTCATTTATATAAAAAATGATGGCACAGTGTTGGTATACACTGGTATACTAAACCTGAAGGCTTTACAACGCAACATTCAACAAGAATAAACCTGCATAAACATACAAGATTGATACTTTAAGAAAACATTCACTTAACTGCCTTGTTAACTGTAAGCAAATAAAGCCTGTTTTCATGCAAGACTATGCAAGAGTATCATTTATGGTCAGTACACAGAGTTTACATTGTATTCTCTGTGGTTGATGTTTTGTTGAAGAACCGAAGATGCTATATGGATAGGAAGTTATTCTTCAGTGTTTGCTTAGAGGCTGGACCCCATGGCAGGTGATTAACCCTGCACAAGGCTGCCAAAGACGGGTGCAAGCCACAAATGCAAGCCACAAATTTCCCGTGGCACTGCCCCCCTTTAAGCACTGCTAGAAATGCAGTCAGAAAGAATTTCGAGGATGAGACACTGAACAATGTTCATCATTATAAAAAGCTCTTCGTCTCAAGGCTCTATTAGTCATGGCCAGATTCCACCCTTATGGGTTTCTTCCATATCACAAAGCAGCTACCAATGGTGTGATCTAGCATGTGCCTTTCTCCTGAAGTCAAACACTGCAGGATTTTGAACCACATCCCCTGCAGCACCTTAGAACAGCTTGATACATTTGGCATAGAGTACAAACCACATGGTCTACATAGTATAGGACCACAAATGGCTGGCACATCTCTCTCCATCGACAACAAAAGAGAAACAATGCCCTCTTTCTAGACAAATAATAGCACAACCTCTTTCGGGGTGCAGCCACAGAAGACTCTTAACTTATGGTAGAAACCAGCTTTACTTGTGTGAAGCCTTGGGTGAGCTGCTATGAAGGCCCTTCATCATTCAGTTCAATAAGACTGACTGGCACACTTTTTTGTACATTTTCATTTATACTATGGGCTGAATATATTTTATAGACTTATGTGACACCTATAATATGACACATTCACAGACCTACCATAATCCACCCTCCACCAAACAGACAAGTATGGTTTTCCTGGCAATTGCCAAACTCAGATTTAACTATCAGATGGAGAAGCGTGATTCATTACTTCAGAGAACTCGTCTCCACTGCTCTAGAGTCCAGTGGCAGCGTGATTTACACCACTGCAGCCGACGCTTTGCATTGCGGTTGGTGATGCATGTCTTGGATGCAGCTGCTCAGCCATGGAAACCCATTCCATGAAACTCTCTACGCTGTTAAGCTAATCTGAAGGTCACATGAAGTTTGGAAGTCTGTAGCGATTGACTCTGCGCTCTACGCACCTCAGTAACTGCTGACCGCACTCCGTCAGTTTAAGTGGCACCACCTCGTGGCTGAGCTGCTGTTGTTCCCAATCGCTTTCACTTTGTTATAATACCAGTGACAGCTGACTGTGGAATATTTAGTAATGAGGAAATTTCACGACTGGACTTCCTCTCATGGTACCAAACTGGAATTCGCTGCGCTCCTGAGAGCGACCCATTCTTTCACTAATGTTTACACATGTGACCATGGAAGTGATTGGAACACCTGAATTTCATTATTTCAATGTGTGAGTGAATACTTTGGTAATATATATAGTATAGACTCATAAACATGATCACCTGTGTACTGATTTAAACAGAATTTAAGAAATACATAGTGAAAATGAATAACGTGTTCAATAATTTAGGCACACATGAAATATTTTTTATGGTGAAAGTAGTATAATCTGGGGCAATGAATCAACAAATGGTTTAAGCTTTACAAAGATGGACACCCTGCGTGGGAAAAAAAACCTCAGCAGTCAACCAGCACTAAAGACATCCTTGTAAAAAAAAAAGCGAATAAGACATAATTACAGCACTGCAAAGAGTGACAGATCGTAAAAGTGGTTTTGATCTTCAGGGTTATTGGCTGGTGCTGCCTGAGTTGTTTCTGCTGGCGGCCCAGAGGCCCAGTTCCTTCATGGATCTGCACCAGTCAGCCAAAAGCAATCAGTAGGATGGGGGGACTCCTGGGGGAGTGCTGACTTAATCAGAAGCAGAGATCCTGCCGATGCCACCACACATCCACAGGCGAACACCATTGCCAGAGTTACACAACCAAGCTTATGCAACCCTCGCACATGTTGGCCAAGACAACCTCTGTCACGATGAGGCAGATTTCACCGGCCAGGATGCTGCAGAGCAGGCCTGAGCCTGGCCAGTTCTCTTCCTTTATCTCAGGCTCCGTGAACCAGATCTTGTTGCATTTTGTCAGTTTGTACATAGTTGTATCGTGTACATAGTCGTATGAAAATGGTTTCTGGTTAGAAAACCTGTAAACCTGTTTTTCTTCTTTGTGACTGTGTTTGGCTCAGTGCATTCTGCCTCATATCTGCCCAGCTGTTTGCTCCCAGACGTCCCTTCAGGCAGGGGACTTTTACATAACTCATTATGAAACTGCTGTTGTGTGCTCTTTTCTAAAGCAAATCTCACCATGCAGAATGCTAGCTTGTGATTTTAGCACTCTGAATAAAAGCTTAGCGTGTTCTCCATTTCATCCCTCCAACCACTCTCGCTCTTTACCCAGGGCAGAGTACCTTCAGTTTGGCTACAGAAACATCATGAATTAAATAGATTCACATATATGAATCATTTCCACATCAACAAATTCCATTGAATTTGATGTACCTCTGCTATAAATAAATCACAAATATGCAGTACCTATCTGCTATGAATAGATCTACAGTAAAATACATTTTAGGCCAAAACCTTATAGCCATACTATAGTATTAGCAGAATATAGTACAATACTATAGTATAGTGTGGGCATTTCCTGTTTGTACTGTTATCTCTGAATGACTAGATATGGTAAAGTCACAGTTGTCCTCTGGGGCGTCAACCCAAGATTGGAAAGCCGAGGCTGATTTAAACTTTACCGCTTTCTTGACACGTGACTGGATGGATAGACTAGTGTGAGTCGAAAAGCACAAAAGTGGGAGGAAAGGACTCTTTGAAAGTATCCTATTCCAGCTCATATGTTGCATTTACTGCGAACCTAATGGATACATTTTCACTTAAAGGGTTCATATCGGCATGTCTCTTTGGCTAAAGAGGCAGAACATTTTATACTTGAATGCATTATCACACAGGACTGGCTCGACTAGATGAATTGACCATGTTCAGCCCCAAGTTCATTACAGCATTACAAACACATGTCTCTTCTGAGACCACAGATGACTAATCACAACTACTGACTCACAGCCAATCACAGATGACCCAGTCTGAGTTACCAGCTCATCTCTGGGCTACTGACAAGAATGATGTAGGTTTATTGTAGGTTTAAATACGTTTCACTTTTTAGACCACATAGACCCCAATACCCGCCAGTGAGAACTCCTTTGTTCCCCCGTCAAAAAGATAAGGGACAAAGGACAGCCCACTGAATGGCGATTTGTTCAAGACACGCACGCAGTAAATGCAGCTCTTCAACCTCTTGCACCCATGGTACTGAATCCGTACACTATTCTATCACAAATTCCTTCTGGTAGCCCGTGGTTCTCAGTCGTCGACTTCGGCAATGCTTTCTTCAGCACTCCGGTTCACAAAGATAGCCAGTACTGGTTCACTTTTAACTTCAATGGAAAACCATACACTTTCACTCAAGTATTGCAAGAGCCCTACGATCTATAAGTCTGCCCTGCAGGACTCCTTGGCTCCACTCCAAACTTCCCTAGGCAGCACCTACACGGGACCAATGAAGGAGGGACAATGGCCACAAAGCCTCACTCTCCAAATTGTAGTTTGTACAAGAAGACGTGGTATTTTTGGGCCATGTCAATAACAGCGTTTGGAAATCGTTCTAGAAAAAGCCTATTGAAACCATCCTACAGATTCTGAAACAACTGGCTTCTTTCCTGGGCATGTATTGCCGGACATTTATACCCAATTACTCTGAGTTAGAAGGTTAGAAGTTCCCTTGAGAGCAGTGATGTGGCGAATTGCACGACTCATTTGAAAAACTAAAGCTCGCTCTGTCCACCGCTCTAGCTTTGGGCCTGCCGGTCCCAACAAACCATTTGTTCAAACTGTTTGTTCAAAGTGGGCTGCATGACGGGGATAGACTGTGCCCCCTATTTTTCATCAAAATTGTCCCAATCACAGCTGGGCTTCCTGTTTGTTTGCCGAATGTGGCAGCAGTGGAAAAGGCAGTAGTTGCATCTCAAGATCTAATGGGATATGGGGAATTGACTCTTTCAGTCCCTCACAATGTTTCTTTGCTCTTACAGTACCACACCACCAGCCAGCCATCTCTCTTTGGTACGATGGCTCCATTACAATGTCGCCCTGTTATGCGATGCCAAATGTCACTGTCAAATGATGCCCTAACCTTAACCCCGCCACGCTCCTACCAACGGAAGATGATGGTGAGCCCCATGATTATATGTCCCCTGCTGAACAGGTGTGCTCCCTGAGGTCTGATCTCCAGGATGAACCTTTAACCAACCCTGACTTTCTTTTCTTTGTAGATGACTCTGCTGTAGATGGCTTCACAGTCACCACCAAAAGCTCTGTGGTCTGCAGTGGGCAGCTGTCTTCACACATTTCTGTGCAAGCAGCTGAATTGGAGGCTCTGAACAAGGCGTACAACTTGACAACCGATATGCTTTTGGGGTCATTATGATTTCGGAACAATCTGGAAACACAGATCGTTCCAGATTTCACCAATTTTGAATGCCAATCTAATTAGATAGTATCCAACTGCCTGGTACCCTCGCAATTTGTTAATGTCAGGTGCACACAATCACAATTCATTGGGAAATTTGTGGGTTGATGCAGCAGCAAAGGCCGCAGCCAACAGGAACATACTGTATACACTGCCTGAAGTTTGCGCTTCTGACTAAGACATTCCGAACTCTGTAAGCTATCGTGACAATGCCCTTCAGCCGCTCACTCTGGTAAGCACAGTGTTTGCAATATAATAAACTCTGTTTTGAACAGTTTCTCTGACTTGAATCCTAATGCAGGGTAACAAAACAAAAACGGATGGATAACAAAAAAAAAAAAAGGCTACATTTCCTTAATACTGGGACAAAAATTTTTGCTCAATTAAGTTGGGAAACGGTGGAAACAATAATTATAATTTACAATTATATGTTAATATTAATTTTCCCCACCCACTGGTGCATGGTGATGTCATCAGACAATTTATATGTGGACAAAAGTCACTACATTTTAATGGAAAGTAATGAGAAAACAAGAATGCTGTTTCTACACTGTTATAATGAATTGTGCTTTATAAGACCAGGGACATCAACAAAAGATCAACTTTGATGTCTATTTTGAAGTCAACTTTGATTTTACTTCTATCACCTGCAGTGGTGTAAAGTATTTGAGTAAATGGACTTCGTTACTGTACTTAAGTATTTTTTTGGCTACTTTGTACTTATACTAATTTTCAAAAATATAATCAACTTTTACTCTCTACTAAATCACATTTTTGATTGAATATATGTACTCTTTACTCCACTACATCTGAACAAACACTTACCGTTACTCATTACATCGTGATTGTGTGCGATAAATGTCGGCATCTTTATCTCTATCTATTTCTTGGGCGGAAGAGGCGATATCGCCATCTGCAGGGTGCTGAAAGTACTGGATGCTATTTACCTATATGTGCTATTTTGAAATATTGAGGTGTTCAATTTCATTTCTATATAAGGAAATAAAACCTCATAAATAAACAGTTGTTTTTCACATTTCTTGGTGTTCTTTGAGGCTACGTTCAGTACGAGTAAAATACTTAAGTTCTCTAAGATTTTTACTCAAAGTCTTATTGGAATTGGTGACTTGTAACTTGTAATGGAGTCATTTTTACAGTAAGGTATCTGTACTTTTACTCAAGTATGCTTTTCAGGTACTCTTTACACCTCTGATGACTTGTTAGCTTCATAATTTTAGTTGGAAACTAAAAAGCAAAACTTTGGATGGTAAAAACATGGTTTAATGGGGAAACGTGTCTGTTTTAATGATGTCGGTGTCTAGATGTTATAGGGAGCTTTTCGGTGCATTAAGAAGCTGAAAAGTCTACAGAAAACCTAATGAACGAACACATAAAGATTTGTGAGACGAGTAGTGTGTTTGGGTAGAGAATGTGGGTTTTATGGAGGCTGTGAGGCTGATGGCTGTTTAGGGAGGAAAGGGATCGAGGTGGTAGTTAGACTGGTTTTACGGAGCAGATTTAGGGAGCTTATTTGGACTAACAGGCACTCACAGGCAGTGAGAAGATGAAAGCCAACAGTGAGAGTCTCAGTCAGGAAAAGGCTCAGATTTATACTGAGATAATAGCATGTTGCTGGAGTGGTTTGCTTGATCACAAGATCAGAAAGGCGCACGCACAGACACAACGTTGGGAACAACATCATTAAGTGGCATTGGTGTCTGTAAAGTTAACATTGGTCCTGTTGGTTGAAAATGACAGTAAAAGATTATAGGACTGAGAACTCATAAACTCTGCAGTCAAACAAGGCTGGAACATGAATGAATTGCAGTGCTTTTTTATCATAAAAGTTGGTGAAAATAGAAAAGGATTGGAGAGGATACTGTGCATATAATTCAATCTCATTACAATAAATACACATTTAGCAGTGTTGTATGCACAGTTGTATGCAAAGGTCTGAGTACCCCAGGTCAAATTACACATTCCTACTAAATATAAATTGCTCTTAGAAGCTAATGGCCCCCAGTCAGTAAAGATACTGAAGATATTAAAAGGTTGGGCACTGTTATGGAGAACGTAACAAAGCATGCATTTAAATCAACCTTGAGCTTCTTCAGGAAACCAAAAGTCCCCAGAATTCAATATTATTGAAAATCCATGAACTAGTAAAATGAAATCTGAATGCAAACGTGAATACCACTTAGTGTTATGACAGTATTTTACACTCTATACTATAATAACTACATAGTTTTATAAATACTCCATCTAGAGTTTATGTTGATGTCTTCAGTTAGAGAATCATGTTACAAAATGTGTTATGCAACTGTGTGTTTTACATGCAACTGTGTGTTAGTGCAGCATGATTTTTTATTTCCAGCGGGAGGAAAATACGCTGGAAATGGACGATGACCAGAAAAGCTTTACTAGAACATGAGTGAGGCTAATACACAGTGCAGACCTACTAATGCTGTGCTATAAGCTGTGCACTGGACTGTCTGACCTCAGGCATGTCTGTGTGATGTTATGTGAAGGAGTTAAGGGGAGAATGTGTCACCCCTAATAAAATGTCAGGTATTCCTTTCTCTATATTATTTCATTTACTTTTTATTCTCTCTTTAATCAGGAGGAGTAACAGGAGGCTTGGTAATGTGAATTTGTGCCCCAACGTGCTTCATCTCAGTCCACTGTACTGCATCCCACAGATGTCCCCTCAGGAACGTGCTATTTCTCCCTCGCCCTATTTCTGGCCACTCCCCCCATACTCAGTACCAAGTGTGGAATCGGTTGTCAGATTTATTTTAGTTGCTTTAACGCCATTAACGCCAAGATTCCATGCGATTAATGGCGTTAAAAAAAATTAATCTATGCTCACCTTTAATATATATATATATATATATGTGTGTATAAGGACTGTACTGGTACATGTATTCTTACCGAACTGTCACGGTACATGGGTCATGGTTCGGTACATGGTGTCTTTCGGAGAATACACGGTATGACGGAGAAGACGTGATTGAAGTAATACAGAATCACAGAGGGACCAAAAAGCGCAAGTAAATCATAAGCCTTGGTCGCAGTGTGATGCAATAGTGTGTGCTTACTGGTTAATACACTGCTGTTTATTTAAAATAAACAAAAAAAACCCCCAAACCTCATTCTTTAGAACTTTTTGTTGCCTAACTTGCTGTATCATGAACCATACCGAACCGTGACCCCAAAACCAAGTTACTTACCGAACCGTGACATCTGTGTATATATGTATTATAGCAGAATTTTACAGTTTATCCAATCGGAGATCGGGATTGGAGAAGTTGGTTTTAGCAGTCACTAAAAAGCCTGTTTAATTGAAAGTTTTGCAGCATAAATACATAAAACTACATGCATCAAAATAAATATGAATGAAATACTAAATATGAAATATTAATTTTGAAAGGCTTTGAGAAGCATTTTAAATATGTATTATCATTCCATTATCATATATTTATTTTTGGCATATTGAAATGCATTTGAATTATATGAGATATACAGCATGTTAATGAATCTCTGCATTAGAGCTAACCCCACCATGTTGCTTTTATAATAGCCCCTAAGATAGTGAATAAAATAATAAAGGATTAAACAAATAAAATGAAATGTGAATGCAAATAGTATTACTACATAGTATTTTGATGGTATAACAAATTATATATACTATAATTACTAAATAGCTTTTTTAAAAGATTGACAACATTGTTTCCAAACTTTTGAACAACTGTGTAAATCAAAACCCTACAAATCCACCCTAAAATAGTCTAAAACCACACTGGCCTGCCCACTAATCCGCCCCAATGCAGTCGTCTGAGCTTCTGCGCCACAGCATTAGCTGCCCACAGGAGCCCCCCGGGACCCCCAGCTCATCCTTAATTATGAAACAGCCTGCAGGGGTCCGTGACTACACCACTGCCCGCCGTCTTAATCACCCGCCAACTGAAGCATCCTCATGCCCGTAGCCGAAAGGACGAGAGGCGAGTGTTTGTGAGCTTGCTCTTCCAGTCTTATCACCATCACTCTGTGTATTTGGCAGATGAAAGAGTCTCAGTAATGCTGAGTGTGCTGGCTGTCGGCTCAGCACAGACACTGGAGCACTTCTGTAGTGCATGAGTGAGTGATGGGAGGCCCTGCAGAGATACACATCTCGCCTGCAGGAGAGTGACCCTTGGGTCCAGGGCCAAGGCTGAGAAGTGCAGGCCGACAGTGCAGCCAGGACAAAGGATTAGCCAGCTCAGTTACTGACCATGAGAAAGGCCAAACACACAGGGCCAGATCAGAGTATGACTCTGGGACAGCCTTATTGAAGTAGGAGGGAGTGTAGAATTCAAATGTGGCTGATGTGTGCCCTCTAGTGCCCAATGAAGAAAATGCATCAAAATTCCAGTCTGAATTAATATAGTCTGATTACATATTGTGGTCAGAGATGGGGGTTATTAATGGGTTATATTGACTCAGTTTTATGATTTTAAATAAGTTTTTAACTGCATGAGGGACATAATTCATGTTTTACGTGTTAGATTCCACTTCAGACTTTTATAGTGAGCTTTTTACTCTTTTTGGGTTTGATTTCATTCTGTTCTGTTTAGCATATTCAACATACTTTCTTGCTCACACCCTTCAATTTTAAGCTTTATCATTTCAGTTACACCAGTAGGACCACAAGAACTGAAGAATGGTACATGAACGCTGAATGTCCTAAGAGTCCATGAGACGTTTGTGCTGTGCTGTATGCTAATTATACTATATGTATACCATTATTTGTTTACAAGGTTCCTCATTAAGTGCCCTTACAGTGGTGGGATACAATCCTGCAGAATGTTATGATGGTATGACGAAAGATGGTATGATTCGAATAATTTCCTTCGGGATAAATAAAGTTTTCTGATTCTGATTCTGATTCTGATGATATGCAAAACATATTGTGAAAACCTCTAGATGACGTTAAAAGTACAAATAATAATTAAAATAAAATGGCAAAGAGAAACGTCAAAGCGGGGTTTGGAAACCCTCAACTTTTTAGTGTTCTACAACAGGTGTCATTGTTTTATATCCATTTTATTAACATGTATCATGTGTCATGTGTGGGTTTAAGTTACCTGCCTATGGTACAGAATGGTGATCGCCAAGAAGTAACACTATCATGCATTCCACATGTATGTGCACCTATTTACTATATTATTATGTGGATAAAGATCTGAACTTCCACGTGGAGTGTTCTTATCTATTCTTGTGAGTTTAAGAAATAGAAGATACATGAGTGTGACTCACGGCAGACTGATCCAGGTTCCTGGGTAGAAACTGTTCTCTCTCAAGAGATTATGACTCAGATCTAGCACTCTCAGGTGGATGGACTTATTCAGAACATGGTCCTGTACCTCCACTATCTGATTGTGGGGCATCCGCAGATCCTGTAAGAACAAACACATGATATTTTATCTGGTCATATTGTTTAGTTATAATAGATAATAGTTAAATATGCTGAAATAAGACAGCAAAATAACCTCTAAGGATCGAGGGAGTCTTGTTGGGATTGAGCTGAATCGGTTGTTGTCTAATCTCAGGTGCTTGATCACCTTCAGTGGTTTGAAGGCAAACGGCTCTACACTGCCCTCGTAGAGGATGTTTCCTTTCAGCTCTAGGACCACCAGATTAGACAAACCTACAGGAGGTTTCAAACGTCAGGCAAAGTTTCAACTATTTCTTGGATTTCACAGACAATTTGATGAAATTTCACTTAAAGATGTCAGTGTGTGGGTGTGTGTGTGTCTTTACAGCCTCATTTAAACAATATGAAATAAACCACCAGGCCAAACCTTTGAAGCTTTGAGAAATCAGTTGGTTTATTTTGTTATCATTGATTCTCAGCTCCTCCAACGACGGCGGCAGGCGTGGGATTGTTTCCAGATCGTTACCGTCAAGGGTCAGTCTCTTCAGCTTTGTCAGGTTCTGTTAGGGATAAAAAGAGAACGTGCTATCCATTCTCCCTGAGGCCGTTTATGAATCACAGCAGAATATAGCTTTGGGCTCAGTGATTAAACATCATCTGTTTAACAGTGATGCCAATTTAATCTGGCCATATTTCCAGGATAACCACGAAATGAATAGTCTCCATTTTTGCCAGGGACTCTCATGCTGGTGTTATTTTGAGCCGAAGGCAGTTCTTTCCAAACCCTGCCATCAGCGCAGCCCAGTGGCACACTCTGTCTGTCCTGTTCAGCCTGCTGGTCTCCTGGTCCTTGTCACTGGTGGCACATCAAGAGTGGACACTGTAAAATCTGACCTTGTTTCCCCTACCGTTAAAGAGCACCTGCTTCTCCAGCTCATTACACGGACCCTGCAGAGCCAATACACCACAGGATGCCAGAGTCTTTTAGAACTTTCCACTGGTCAAAGTGTGGTTCCCTGTTTCTTATTTAGGCAGCTGCTGCCCTATGAGGCCTTTGTGGCCACTTCTCAAGGTCTCAGAGACATAAATGGTTATACTAGGGGAATCTGGGCTGAGCTGAGACCGCCATGTAGCTGGCACACTGATGGTATGCTGAGTGCTGACATCTGAAACCTTTCTCACAGTCCGCTTTGCCGAAAAGGCTGAGGAAAAAATGGAAACCCTAGAAAGTCCTGTAGCTGTGACAGCACGACTGCATTTCCTGCTCTACTTCATCCATTCTTAAAATATAAATACATACATATGATCAATATGTAACCACATATTTTACTATATTGTTATTGTCAGTAATTAATGTTTTGCAGTAGTATCAATATACTGGTTGACTGATAATATTGGCCAATGGTTTCACCTATTTTGAAGTGTGTAAAATGTTAGTTTGATGTATGTAAACACAGCACAGCAAAGAACACAGTGTGAACAGCATTTAACCCATTCACCAAGTGAATCAGCGGCAGCCAAGAACACAGTGCCCGGGGACATGGTATTTTGCTCAAGGTTTCATCAGTGGTGCCACTAGCAGTCCTGGGATTCGAACCATGGACTTCTGATTGCAGGGGCAACACCCTAACCACCAGGATAGCAGCTGGTATTTATTCAGATTTGTAGGTTTCATCAAAAACACTACCAATAAGGATTGCCTTGAAACTGACTGGTTTAAGTAGAAATCCACTCTTCCCTCAGGACCCATTTGTCAGTAGAGACGCTGTTAACCTGCTCACCTTTATTCAAGCTACAATAATAGAATAAAACCAAAACCAAAATCAGGTCTTCAAAATTTGCCTGGCATTTTTTTCATTAAAGGATTCATTTAAGCTTTTTCAAAATCACTTCCCTAAACCACAATTATACCACTCAGTGCTGACCAATCAGCAATGAGAATGGCTTCTCTATAGGCAGTCAACCACCCAACATGGAGAAAACATGACTTTAGGCTGTTTTCTCCATGTTTATTTTCAAATAACCATCCAACACCTTTGGGATGACCTGCGAGCCAGGTCTTCTCCTCAAACCCCCAACCTCATAAATGCTCTACCAAAAATACCCACAGAAGCCCTCTAAGTTTATGTATTTGAATGCAATGTCATTAATGTCCCTGTTGGTTTAATAGTCAGGCGTCACATTATGTTTGTCCATATAGTGTATTTCAGTACAGAATACAGAGCTGCTTGTGCTCAAAAATGTGCTTTTTCTAGTGGAACAGAGAGAGTGGTTTACAGAAGAGCCACTGACTGACAGACTAAAATGCGAATGTAAAGTAAATGTCACGCTGTGTGGTAAACTGTACTGCATAATTGTTAAACTGTACATTTCAGGTCAAACCCTGACTTTTAGTAGTGAGCCACGGTAGTCCTCTCACGGAACACTGTTTTTGGAAATGGTGAGATTGTAATTTGTTCTGCAACCGACTTTCATTCCCTATTCTTTGTTTCTTTGTGCTTATTCAACAGTGGTTAAGTCGTGGGCGAGCTCAGTCCAACAATGTCTGGATTTTGCCCCAGTAATTTGAAATATTTGTATATTGTATAGTGTATGTTTTTATACTACACTGTTGTATTCTATAGCTTTTATTTTATTGGTTATGCAGCTTCTATTTTCTTCTCTTGTACTGTCCACTTTGTAACAATGCACACTTCCCATTAATGACAGGTCTAATGAAGGATTTTTATCTTATCTTAAAATAATGCCTAGAAGCCCACCAGAGCTACAACGTGTCTGTTATTAGTTATATTCTTAGTAGTGGTGGGCCGTTATCGGCATTAACGTGCTGCGTTAATGTCTTATCGAGCGATAAAAAAAAATATCGCCGTTAATCTATTCACAAAGTTGGTTTGGGAGCTGGGTCTATACTACGCAAGCTATGATGACTTTCA
>JBBPDH010000130.1:18245536-18259302 GCA_037974565.1 Clupeocharax schoutedeni
CCTCAAAAATACAACTTGCCTAATAATTCTGCACTCCCTGTATCATTAAAATCAATATTGGTGCATGGTCTGGCATCCCAATACTTTTGTCCAGAGAGTGTAAATATCATGACAGTTTTACATTTTCCAAAACTTACAAATGTCTTATATTGTAAGCACTCAAGCTATCAAAAGAAAGTGGTCTTTGCAGTAGAGCTAATGTAAGAATGTGATAATAATAGTTATGTAATAATTTTTACTATTCTTAGAAGTAGCATTATTATTACTATTATTTATGAGAAATCCTAGCAAGTAAGTTTAGAAAGATTTTTTTTTACAATTAAAAATCACCCACTGGGCCTCTGATGTAATAAGTATATGCATCCATATGCAAGTGTGGGGCATGAGATTGAATCTGAAAGTCTCTCCAACACTAAATTCCACTGTGACACAGGTTGCTATTGAAGCAGGAATGTCCAGGGAAAAAAAAAAAAAAAAGACAAATGTCTGACCATCACAAACCTAATCTCCGTAAACCCTCGTTGAAATGTAGAGGTTTGACAACAAAATGACATGCTACCACAGTACAAGACTACGTGAATTTACTGCAGAACATTTTATTTATATTAACCATTTATAACTTTATTCACAGCAGCATTCTTATGATCAAACCCCCACCTCCTGCAGAATATGCAGTCTAATACAAAAAAGAGAAAGAAACAAGACACCCCAAATTAAAAGATATAATGCAAAGGTGTGGATGATGATACACAATACACAACAATTTATCTACATGCATGTCTCTCCATCAACCAAGCCTGCATACTTAGAATCGAAATTTCCACAGAACACAGAGAGGAGAAAGTGAGGGGGGAAAACAAAATAAAAAAAATGAACAAAGTGCAGGACAAAAGCTTTTGCTCAAGTTTGTGTTCTGATCTTAATTAATAATGAAAAGTTGCACATGACTCTCAATCATTGTCCAGCATCATTTAGCTCACAACTAAACAGATACACAAAGAAAACCACTCAAAAAAGCCAGTCCACCTTCTGTGTCAATAAGGGTGTGAATAACATTTGTCCACTCTATTAACCATTAATTAGTGAGTGCCAAAACTGCTAGGCTGCCAAGAACATTTCCATAATTTCTTTAAATGGTGTGCAGATGTGTGATAAGCTGCTTAACACCTTACAAAGGGGATGAACAAGGGTTATGAAACACCTCAGCAGTGCACCTTCCCCAGTGACACGTATGAACCCCATCTCTTCGTGAATGTGCATATCTTCGCATCTGGATTTAAATCTACATCCTCTGCAAACAGGTCTGAGTGAGGAAACAGCCTACTTTTTCTCGTGGAGCTTTACAGTCTTAGTGTTGGGAGACATATGAATGGCTTTTTTTCTATCCAGACTGCTTTTCTAAGTTGAAATGTTGCATGAGAGCAACGCAAGCACCTTCTCTGTACTTGATCCGCCGATGAGGACTAAAGTCTCTCTTTCGAGGAAGGTCTCCCTGAGGCGAGCGCCACGGTTTCATTGCCACAGCATTAGGTCAAGTTTAGTCCACCTCCTCCATGCTGGTGTAGGACGGGCCGGAGCATTCTGCAGAGCGGGCGAAAAGGTCAGAGGCCACCTCCGTGCCCAACTGAGGGGGTCCTTCAGAGTCCAGGTCGGTCCCATAGAGTGCCTGGCTAGAACCCTGTAAAATAAACCAAGGTTATAATTGGAGACTTCGCACGAGCTGTATGGTGCACATAAGAGCCAGGTTGCAAGTTTATTATTAACACAGGCAGACTACAAATGCAGCCCTATCAAATACAATATCACATTATTAAACAGGGACTCCATTTCCACATGGCTAAAATGAGAAAAAAAAAACTATCCAGACAGTTGAAGTGAGTTGGAGGTTTTATTTACATTTTACAAAAAGGAAGCACAGGTTCTTTACAGGTTATTGCTGTGACAAATATGCATCATTTTACACTGTTGGTACATTATTATTATACATTATAATAATTAAAATCCCAATTTTTTTTTTTACAGTTACATGTTGGAAGTGAGTCTCTCATTACACGTATAAGATACAGTACTTGCATTAAGGATGCAGTTCTAATGTTAAGGAAGGACTCAAACATCACTATTTAAGTCATACTTCACATTTCTCGCACTAATCCGTTTCAGAATAGACCATCGTGAGAATAACGTTGACGGCAGTTTACAATCATCAACTGTTCTAGTTGGGGTGTATGTGCAAATCTGCATATAACAACACTACACTGACTGAACAAGAGGTTCGGTGGTTTTAAAATCTGCTGAAGCATTCCTGGAGGCTAAATGGATGCACTGCTGTATGGATGAATACAGAAAACACCCACATCCCTGAGGCACCAGCATTTCAGCCCATAATACATTCTCGTTCTACCTGTAAAACCTCTCTGCAGCCATTCCTCATCAATTCACTCAAGTTTGGGATTTAGACTGCAAGTACATGCTGCAATCAAATGGAACATTATTACTACGAACAACAACAGAAATCCCTGGTCTGTACTTGCTCATGATCATCTAACCAAGAAAACTACAAG
The DNA here is from genome assembly GCA_037974565.1 of Clupeocharax schoutedeni. Lineage (NCBI taxonomy): Eukaryota > Metazoa > Chordata > Actinopteri > Characiformes > Alestidae > Clupeocharax > Clupeocharax schoutedeni. The sequence continues at coordinate 18,248,098 of JBBPDH010000130.1, forward strand.
AGCATTTAAATCTTTTTAAGACAAACATTCACAAAGTAGAACAATATGGCTCAAGCTTTGGCAACAATGTGTGGACATGACCAGCATTAACTTGCAAAAGCACAAGCATCAAAAGCATTACTGCGTATTACTATTATCATAAGGGCAAAGGATCCCATTGAAATACCACAGAATTTCACTTAATTCCAAGAAGTATTCCTAAAGGCAGTTCATAGGGGACAGGGAAAATTAAAACAACTTGTACTGATTAATCTTTGCTGATGTAAAGGGAGCTATGCATACGATTAAAAAGAAATTCCACAGGTTTTAACAAAATTCCAAAATAAAATGTGTTTAAAGTTGAATTAAATATAAGCAAACGCCTTCAGAGTGATCTAAGGCCAAATGCCTCATTTTAAAGAAAGTCTACAGATTGACCAGTGTGCTTAGGGCGAATTTCTTTTAAGGGTTAGTGTTAGGAACCAGTTGTCATGAATATAACCATTATATCTGCTCTCCAAAAAGACAATTCAGTGGTGCTTTAAAGTTTGTAAAAAATTTTTATATTTCTGCATTATAACCTAAAACATCAGATTTACAAACAAATACTAAAAGTAAATAAAGAAATATACCCGTCTATTTATTTATTGAGGAAAATGATCTTTTAGGGGTAAAAGTGTGGGGCTTGTGCAGCAATAACCGCAACTTAACATTTCCAGGATCTGTTAGTCAGTCCTGCCGATCTGCTTACAATATTTTTAGCCCTTTACTAAAATTACTGTATAAAACTGCGATGTTTGTAAACTGCTTGCATCCAGTCTTTTACAAAATGTTTGACTTGGCTGTCAGAAAACAATTCTTCTTTAGACATTCTAGATCAGACTGACCTGTGTGCTTAGGGTCATCAATTGCTGCAAGAAACACTTTCCATTCACATTCAATTCATGGACAGCCCCAAAACATGATACTACCACCAGCATGTTTCACAGATGGAATAAGGTCTTTATGCTGGAATGCACTGTTTTACTTTCTCGAATTCAAACACTTCTCATTTAAACAAAAAGTTGTCTCATCCATCCACAAACGCTTTTCTATTTTTTTCCATGCAATGTTTAGCAAACTGGACAGAGAAGTTCCTTTTGGGTAACAGTGCGGTTTCCTTGTAACTCTGCCATGTACCCCATTGTGACTTTCTGATGGTGTACTCATGAACAGGAATGTGAAAAAGGCCTTAAATTACCAAGAAATTACCCAGGATTCCTCTGTGACCTTGTGGACAATTGGGGGAAAGGAAAAAAAGAAAAAAAAAGCATGCTCTTGAATTTCCCCTACTTGCACACAATCAGTCCGACTGTGGATTGCTGAAGTCAAAGATCTTTTCAAGTATGATGAGCATTAAAAACTTCCAAGCACCACTGTACATGTCTGAGGTTTATATGTAATGTTCATACTAGAGCTGGGCAATTTGGCCTAAAATCAAAATCTCGATTAATTGAACATTTTAACTTGATTGCGATTAATGAACGATTATTTTATTTATTTTGCCCTCATAGTTCACTGACCAGTTGCTCAGTGTTTAAGTGTCGACATGTCGGCAGAACAGCGTAACATACCGGAGAGGGGTCACGTGACTCCACATGCGGTAGTGGTTTTAAAAGGGAAAGTAATCGAAATAATCGACCTGGAAAAACTTGATCGATTATAGGTTCTGAAAGTCAATTTAGATTACTTTTCAATTAATTGCCCAGCCCTAGTTGATATTGTAAGAAATGTAGTAAAGCTTAACAACTTTGGGTACAATTCTGCCTTCAATACACTTCACATACCTCTTCAATATGAATGCATATAAAATACATCTTAAAATAATTATAAACAAAAGCATCAGAGTGTTTTGTGCAATTACTTAATCTGCCATTGCTTTAGAGAGGACATTACATGCTTCGGATGTCTGGTTCCCATCACCACAGCTGTGAACAATTTTGACTCAGCAAGTCTTACATAAACAGATATTTTAGTTCCAACCATTCTGAATGAACCTGCTGTTAGGAATTATGCAAATATTTAGCACAATTGGTAGAATTCCCCAATAAAATTTTAAAACAAAAATATAATGCAAACAAATTCTCCAATACAGTAGAAAAAAAGACTTCATACTTCAGCATGACAGCCACTGGAATTTCATATTTCTGTATGTCAGCCATTGAAAAGGGTAATCTACGTGGGCAACTCATTATCAGCCGATGGATATGAGGATGTCTGCAAGTTTTGGTTTTAAGCTACATGTTAGCTTTGATTAACAATCCTGTCACATTAGATAAAAATAAGAATGCCGTTACTACTTCTAGTCCAAAAGGTCACAACTAATTGCTTCTCCAGACAATGACAGGTGGCTCAAATAGGAAATATTTCCAACCCAGTAAAACATTCTATCAAGCTGTACAGATCACGCTGAGAATTAAGAGTTCGTGCTAAGCTAAAGATACAGTACATCATGTTTAAAATCAAATAAATAAATATACAATTAAGATACACTATGACACATTAGATGTTACAGTGTGCACAGTGCACCTATCCCAGAAAAAAAGTTGAAAGGCAGAGGTGACTACATGTCTTAGCTAAACCACATGTAACCAATCCAGCTACAATAACCCTCCGATACTTACTGTAAAGTGCAACCAGTAGAAATGTTATTTTTGTGTGCGCGTGTTGGTTGCAGACTGTGCTCATTTTGTCCTTACTGAGTGTGTGTGAAGGATTGGTTTATAGCTTTCAGTCTAAGCCCAGTGAGACTTGGATAGCAGTGGATAGATGAGGTTTAGCAAAAGTGCAAACACAGCAGCCACAGTGCCCAGGATGAAATATCTGACGCGGTCATCATCTGAATAATCAGAGGAGCGGTCTCGTCTGCGCCGCGCCTCCTCTTCCTCCACCCTTGTCCTAGCTTTTCGTCCTCGCAGTCCAGTGCGGAACATGCCCCGAGAAGGAGCGCCTCGCTGCCCTTCCTCTTCTTCCTCCAGTTCCTGCCATATCAGAGACGCCTGCGATTGGCGGAAACCTATGTCAGCTTCTGGGATAGGGCCAGGCCTTAAAATCCACCCCATTACAGCCATAGCAACAGTACTCTGAGCTCACCCTACTAAAAAAACATGACTTCTTGTCCCATCAACAGCTAGCATTTAGCTTACTCTCAAGTACCAGGTGCTTTTTTTTTTTTTTTTTAAAAAAAGACAAGGATATAGATTTAAAAAAAAGGAAAAAAATCTGAAGCTCAACATACAGAACATTTATAAAGAACAATCAGCACTTCCGCAAAGCAAAAAACTCAGGAGGAGTTTTGGAAAAACCCTAATAAAGATTAAAAGTCAGGAAAAATACCTTGAGGGACATCAAGGGTCTATCCTTGATTCAGGATGATAATTCATGCACTGTCAGTTCTTATACTTCTGATGGCATGTTTTTTGGTCAAGGACAGTCACTCGTCAGTATAAAGGATTATACTGAAAACAGCAGAGTCCACAACAGAGTCCACTAATAAACTGCTTGTTTGTCCAATTTGTGACTCATACATACAACCAGAAATTAGGTGGACAGATCAGCCTCTCAGTTATTTCATGTTCATGTCAAGTAAAATTAGTATGGTACAATGTTTTGTTCCAGCAGTTTCTGTATGTGGATCCTACAGTATTCTTGTGAACTGCATCAACTGAAACTCTACAGTGGCACAGAGGCCACATTTCCACTCAGTAACTAAACTTTGGACTCAGGCATCACCAAGTTTGACCAAATTCTCCAACTTCACTTCTGAATCTTTGTTGAGTGAGAGACACATTTAATTTCTAAAGCCAAATTTAAAGAGAAATGCTTTAGCATTTTTTCCCCCAAGTCTTGGCTTTATCACACCAATAATTGCATTTGCAATGCAAAATGACCACTACAGATGCTCAGTAATTCAAAGGCAATACCACTTTAAAAAAGAGAGTATACTAAAAATAATTTACTTCTTTAGAAAACATTAAAAACCGCCACCTAGACAGAACTGTCCACTGCAAATCATGCAAATCATGACTAAAAAGCTGCTTTGCTTTCAAAGGATAATGACGCTCAGAAAAGCAAAGGTCAGTTTCAAACACCATTGCAGACTCTAGTATTCATGTAGCACAAAATGGCACTAAAAGAAAAGGTTCAGATAACTTTACAATCCAACATTCTCACCAGCTTTGCAGTGGCCATGGGTAATTGAAAACACATGAGACCTTCTTGACTGGCATTCACCTGTTTACCTTTAATGTCACCACATAAGTTAATGGCAAAATAATGGTTAAAAAAAAAAACGGAGTGAGCCCTATTCTGGGGTGAATTGAAACAAGACATGAGAGTGTGCTGAGCTCACCTGACTAGCTGCAGCTCCAGCCCCAGCAGGAGACTCAGTTTCCAGTGGCCCAAGCAGACGGGGTGGCCGCTCCACAGGAGAGTTCCTTCGTCGGTAGAACAGCACATAGGCATAGCGCGTCACCACCTGGCTCTCTTCTACTGTTGTCACAGTGCTGTCATCAAACAGACGCCAGCCTGAGCAGGAAGAAACACAAAACTATTAGCATTTTAATACAATAACTAAATTCATTTATTCAGAAATGACAGCGAGATACTAAAAATGTATCCATTAAAATGAACCATTTATCCATTTGATTGTTAACCTGTTTCTCTGATATTCATTTTGCTGGATCTAGAGTTTTTCCCGCAGGAAACTGGAATCACATTGGCACATGCACTTAAAAAAAGTGATTTGACAGATTTTCTCTCCTGCACATAAGTTAGCTTGCACGATCATGTTGCTCTTTTGCCAGTTACAGCAATTCTGAGTAGCGGCAAATTAGAAGTCTAACATAGTACAATGTTTTTGAACAAAGAGAAAAAATAACACCAACCAACATCGCTGCGCTGACTGTTCTTGTCATTGGGCAATCGAGCATACGCTGTGTAATGACCTCCTATCATTCCTCCATAGTGGTTTATAACAGCATACAAGTCATAAATGGGGGGCTGCTGTACATCGTCCTTCTGACCGATACAGAACTTGCTTAGATCCAAGTTTCTACAGACAAGATGACCAGTATAAAGTATGTTAGTTTCATTCACATTCATAATGCATTCTTTTAAATAACAAACGGCAGAAACAAACCCAGGGTATACAATAGAACACAAAACCTAAGCCAGGGCAAGAGTTTCTGCATACCTCACAGGAAAATCAACCATATCATTGATCTTGTCCCTCCAAATGAAGCTGCGGAAGGAGAAGCGTTTGAGCTGTATGATGAGCACGTTTGGCAGACGCCAGAGCAGAAGCTGCTTGGAGGCCTCCCTATGCTGCTGACATTTTGGACAATACCTGAACCAATAAAATAAATTGTATTTAATTCCACAGAATAAACCAACAGATACTGCATACAGTTTTCCCACCGAAAAAATCAACCAACACCTCTCATGCAAATAATTCCACGATGATCACACTTGATACGCGGAAAATCAAATAATTATTCTAGAATTTATACAGGTTGTAAAACTTTTGACCCGCAGAACTCGTTTGTGTGCCTGTTGTCGTACCATGCCTCCTCTGGAGCTAGCACCTCAGGTTTGGTGAAGAGATTGAGGCACTGCTCTAAAGTAAAGTGCCCTGCCCGGGCAGTCTCACTGGCAGAACCTGGGTCTTCATCAAACTCCAGTTCTTTGGACCGCACCAGAACATACTCCTTGAGCCGCTCATTATTCTTCCACACCAATTCCAAGCTGCCATCTTCAGGGACCTCCAGCACCCCATCACCTGTAAGGGAGACATTTAAAAAGGCTAAATTAATTAGAAGGTGGATGAGCTCTTCCTCTAAAGAAGGAACAGAAAGAAGGAAAGAGGAATGACTGGTAATAGAAATAGAACTCTGACCTTTGTCTTCAAGTTTTTCTTCTTTGCCGTTGGTGTCCAGTACTGAGATATAGAACTGAGAACCACTCCCATAGTTATACTCCGATTGCTGCTGGTATCCAGGGACAAGAGCTTCAACATATGAAAAGTAATGGAAAAAAACAAACATTAAACAAAAATAAACCTAACGAATACAACCTAATAAATTGTACTTTTGAAGCACATTTAAGACAGTAAGCAAATTGCTGAACAACATTAAGATAAGACAAAAAACTACATACACAACATGCCCCATAAAGCGCACAGACCCAGCAAAGACAAAAGATACTACATATACATACACAAGTCAACTAGAACAGTAAAACCACTTGTGTACGTCCACCAAAACAGCCCTGATCCTTTAAGGCAACGACTTCAGGACTAGACTAGCTTGTCCTGCTTGTCCAACATATGTTCAAACGGATTGAGAGCTGAGGAATTCGGAGGTTAAGTGACCACACCCAACTTGACACTATTCCTTAAACATTTGCTTTTCTAAATGTTTGCCTTGTGGCAGGGTGCCATCTCTTTCCCAGGTAAGCAACACACATCCACGTGTGAAAGAAAACAATATTCAGACAAGGCCACCTACTTCCACTGCTCCATGACCCAGTTCTGTTGTACAGTGGAGAACAGGGTTCAGTATGGGTACTTTGACTGGTCAGACACTACGCTGCCTCATATGCAGCAAACTGTGAAGTACTACGTACTCGGACACCCTTCTATCAACTTCAATACAAATTGCTAAAAAAAATTTATGCTAGAAGTAGCTCTTCTATAGGAAAGGACCAGATGGGCTAGCTCTCTCTCCCACATGCATCAAGACCCTGAGCACCAAGACCATGGTTCACTGTTAATATGTCCTTAGACCACTATTGGTTGGTACTGCACACTGGGAACACCCCACAAGACCTGCATTTTGGAGTAACTCTGATCCAGCCTATTCAACACAATTTGGTCCTTGTCAAAGTTCAAAATTGACTTTTTTCTCAGCCTATTATATCCCACTTATCAACCAGTGATAAAGTAATGAGATAATCAACGAAAGTCACTACACGTGTAAAAATGACATGTAAACAGCAACTGCAGAAGTGAATTAAGTGTTCTGTTAAGCACTTCAGTGAACACACATTGTTTAGAAACCAAGTAATTCAGTTACTCCACACAATGCACGTTAAAAGGCCAGTTAAAAAGTCCAGTCCGAGCCTTTATGCAAGTGTTAGAGCAGGGAAAACAAAAAATAAATCAGGAAAGGACTACTACAGAATTAGGAATGCCTGGTCTAATAGCTAGAAAAGTTACCTTCTGGTCTCAAAGCCTTCTCACAGGATGTTTCCTTCTCTCTGAAAGAATCCTGAAAACTTGATTCCTGCTCAGAGAAACCAGAGTCCGTGCTGCGCATGGAGAATGCGCCCAAGTCTCCAGCTGAATTAGCCATGGTTTGCCCTGACTCTGTTTCAGGCCCTGAAGCACAGGAGGATTGCTCTTGTGGATCTCCTGCTCCACCTGCTGTAAGTGTTTCCTCCTCTTTTCCAGGTCCCTCAGACACAGCCTCGGTCAAAAGAGGCTGGTCAGCACGGGACAGGCTGGCCTCTGGAGACGTCCGGCCAGACTGGAAGGGAGGCCGGAAAATGTTCACGGAGTACCTAGACATTAGAAAAGTAAGATATTTAAGTGATGAGTGCTTAGTTTTTCTGTGCAATAAGCACATCAATTTAAATGCAAGACATAGCATTTCCCCCCTAGTTTTAGATGTTTTTCTGATGCAGAGTTTGAAAGGATGCAAGAACTAAGAACTATTAAAATGCTTATAGCACACATTATCCAGTCTAATATCAACCGTCTCCGTCCCTCTCTTACCCCCCACACTGCTGCCATCCTCGTCCACAGTCTTGTCACCTCTCGCTTAGATTATTGTACCTCCCTCATTTTCACTCTCCCTCACAAAACTCTACACAAGCTTCAACTGGTTCAGAATTCAGCCACCCACATCATAACCACAACACCTTCTATTCATCATATTATTCCTATTTTGCAGCAGCTCCACTGGCTCCCAGTTAAATTTCAAGTTGAATTGAAAATGATTCAGACAACCTTCAATACCATTCACAGCTTGCCCCTCCATATCTATCCGACCTCCTTCATGTTGCCACTCACTCTCATACCCTCAGATCATCCTTCCCCATCCACTTAACTGTCCCTCCTGCCCCTCTTACCACTACGGCTCTGGAACTCACTACCACCCGACCTTAGAAACATCAATTCATTATCACACTTTAAATCCACACTCAAATCCCATCTGTTCACGTGTGCCTTCTCTCTGATTCTTCTGCAATGTCTAAATGGTGTAAAGTGAATATGCTTTTTAATCTTGTCTGTTATTATTGTTTTTACCGTTTGCAGCACGTGTTTTATTGTACTGTGTCCTTGTGTTCCATAAAGGTGCCTATAAATAAAAAGTATTACTCTACAGCAACCCTTTACCAAACTCTCAGCTACGTATTTTGTGAATGTGCATCAAGCAAACGCTAACTGGCTAAATACTAGAACCAAAGCAGAAATAAATGGAAAGATCAGCTGCCAGAACAAGGGCAAAAGCACAACCATCTACAATAATACATTTTATTAATACTTTATTGTATTAAGACTTTCCATTTTCGGACATTCTGAACTGGACATTCATATGTTGGCAGGCACATGTGCATGTCAGAGTACATGGCCTGCATTATGTTCCGAGATACTATATACTATAAAGTATAAAGAATTGTAATCTTAAATCACACCTGGAATAGCCCTCCAGGAGCTGAGTGAGGCAGGCATGGGTCAACCGGGACACAGGAACACTGATCAAAAACGGCAGTCCCACATTCTCAGAGTTAGGCCGGCAAAGTGCCTTATGGTTTGGCCAGTGATTCTTCTGACACATCCTAAAGTAAAGAAAGAAAAACTTTTAAATTCAAGAAAAATCACATTTCACGAAGTAAGCCCATGCTCAGACGTAGCGAGTGGCAGGGAGAAAAAGCATGATAATGGAGCTTGTGGATAGAAAACAAGAAAAGGCCAATTGCAGTGCAAAACAAGTTCTTCATAAATGGATGCCATGTATACACATATGCATATATGTGCGAGAAGCATGAATGACTCACTGGTTGCAGTAGCCCACACGGTAGCACCGTGTACAGCGCTTCAATTTCTCCTCGTTTAACAGAGGAGGCTTCTGACAGGCAGCGCACTTGGGTATGGGAATACTCGGAACCTGAAGCCTCTGCAGTTAAAAGTAAAAACAAAAAAAATGAACGTTTCTATGAAACCACCATGAAATCTCTAATTATAAAAACATTCAGCACAGAATATTATAATAACAATGATTGATTCTGGCTGTATTCTACCTGATGAACCCTTAGCAGGACCACTTTTTCTTTAGTCAACTGTTTGGATAAAACCTCAAAGCAGAAGAGCATGTCGGTGGAGGTGACCCTATCAAGGGAGTTGGAAGGCAGGAAGATCTGTCTAATCCGATTCTTCACTACCTAGGGAACAAAAACAGTGCCATCATGTATTTTAATAGCCAAAGAAGTAAACTGTTAAACTGACTCATACAGAGGAAGTTTTTATATATATATATATATATAAAATCAAGCCTGTTTTATACAGTAAGAAAATACAGGATCAGTGAGGAACATCCATACCTCCACCAGTCTCAGATTCTCTGGTTTAACCCTCACATTCCGAGAAAGGGACTCCAACACTTCTGCTGTGCTCGAGTTTTCCTTGCTCACACTCACCAAAAACTAAACAAAAGCATAAGTAATAAAACCATCAACTACAAAAATGTATATAAATGTATTTAAAAAATTAATAAGCACCTTTTGGAATACAGCTACTTTTTGATTTTTACCTTTATTGGTTTCTTGTGGGGCTCCTTAGCAAAATAGTAAACTGACAGCACTTTCTGTTTTTGAGGTAGGGGCACAGGCAGGTACAGGAAAGGGTCAAAAGTAATAGAAACCTAAAGAGATATAGAAAGATGGACAGACAAGTCAGAATTCGTTCTGTGTCAAAAGCAAGTCAATATTCACTACTTCAATAAACTAGCAGTGTTATCCCTGCTGTTACACCATTACACTAAGGCCACAGCACATGACATGACCCACACTATGGCACTTAAGACGGAAAGGTGGGCATCATCAGCAGCCCACATTCAGGAATCTTTACACACTGACAGTGACCAAAATTGTTTTCTTCGCTTCATTATCTAATGAAGTAATTTCTTTGCTTACCTTTGAGCACACTGGACATACTAGCTTTGACTTGTACTGGCCTTGGAACAGATCAACAATGAAGGAATCATTCCTCATCTTGTGCCTTTGCCATGCTTCTTCTGCTACAACCTGTAACATCATAAATGAATATATATAAAGTATGTTTACAGGCATTTGTTAAAAAGGGTTCACGCTCAACCACTTATTTCACACATATCCAGGGTATGAACGGTAATTAAAAGCAAATGATCAAAAGAAATACATTCAGTTTCTTTTTGTTTAGCTCCAAAATTGAAAGCATAAAGCACTTTTTATGTTTTCACCAGCAGAGCTTAACAAAAAAAAACCCAAAACAACAAAATGTATTGAATTAACTTGCTAATCAAACGAGCCAAACTCAGAGATAACTACCATGCGTTTTGGAGCACTCCAGTGCTATACTGGAGCTACTGAATCAGTGGCCTCACCTCATCCTGACGGCCATCTGAGTCCACGGTTTCTGTGTAGGGTTTGTTTTGGATGCGGTTCAGGTCCTCATGCAGCCCATCCAACAGGAAGGCCATGAATTCCTGGGCATCATGCTGAGCATAGCCTGTAAACTGGCTGGCCTTACTGGCGACTATTGCCTGGAAGAAGAGAGAGAATGCAAGAATATATCAAGGTTTCTGCAGGTTCCAGTGAATTATTCCAGTGGTACTGGAATAAGGAAACCCTCCAGCAGTGTTGTCATCGCCATTAATGTTAACATTTTCTGATAACAGATTTGTAGTGGAGTTGGTGCAAGGTGTGAAAAATTGGGGTTGTGCAGAGTCCCACAATACTGGGTAATGGCTTGCACTTTCTGAAGACTTTTTGCTGCACTGTTTTGCTAGGCGTGTACCAATACAGCATCTTTTTGGCGGGGCTAAAATTAGCTATCTTTTAGCATTTAAAATGAAAATGACCATTTGTCATATGTGAACACACCACAGCACACAGTGTGAACAGCACGAAATTCAACCTCTGCATTTA
>JBBPDH010000130.1:18263879-18283654 GCA_037974565.1 Clupeocharax schoutedeni
TGTTCTCCTTATGTTGTATGTGTCAGGTTGGCTGAAAAAATGTTACAATGTTCTTTTTAATCTCTGTTATGGTGATTGTGAAAATAGACACTGATCGTCCTAGTGCCAGTCTGGTATCCTCTGTTTGTTTCTGGAACTTTGTGGCCAGTACTGAATTGTCAGTGGCATCAGTCCTGCAGGCCTCTGGCAGTTTACTGGCATGTATTATAGATTTGGATTTGCTTGTTGATTGCATTCAGAATAGCCTTCATTTTATCTTCCAGTCCATCGAGCTGCTTGGCTTTGCCCTCCAGTATTTTCTGATTCTCTTCATAGCCTTTCTCAAGTACTAACAAGACACAAAGGAAAACAAGAGTTATGTAATTCACTTAATAAGCATGTTATCCTACCAGATATCAATAAGAGGAAAAGATTAATTGAAATGACACTGATAACCTGAGTTTACTTTCTGCTTATTTATTTTGTTTATGTTTAGCCATTTCTTTTCAGTTTGCTTTAAGAATTTGTCTAAAAGGTATCAACATCCAAACTGTGGTGGAATGATGTGCTGAACCATAGTTTTAATTTATCTGAGGAATGTATCCTATTTCTAATGCCCTCATTTCTGGAAGATACAAATACTGAATTTCACATCTTTATGCAGTCGAACCCAGTTACCTCCAGCTTCACCAGCATGTTCTCTCCCACTTACCTGCAAGTCTCTGCAGTTTGTCCTGCGCATCCTTAAGAAGCTGCTTTGCTTCATCCCTAAGCTGTTCAGCTTTTTTCTTGGCATCCTGCACTGCATTTGCCTTTCTGCCTACCAGATCCTGAACAGTGCGGTACTTATCTGAAAGTTCACCATCCAGAACCTGAACAGAGACAGTTGAAGACGTTAGTTCAGGTGAAAGTCAAAAAGGAAATATCAGTCACCAACAAACATACCTGCTTTGCTTCATTAGCCTTGTCATGAGCCATGTTAGCAGCCTCTTTGGCTCGTGCGGCAACTATGCTATTGCTGGCCCGTTTGGCCTTCAAGGCTTCAATCTGCCGTCCCAGACCATCCAACTTGTCCATGGCATCATTCAGGTCCTTCTCACTGGCTGATGTTTCAGACTGAATCTTCAGAGACAGAATATTTGTCAGACTATAAACCATGACAGCTGCAGTTTAACCAGAAAGCTTATGAAGGTGTACCTCAGCCAGTCGATTCTCAGTCATTCTAATATCATCCCTTGCCCTCTGGATGGCCTTCTCAGCAGCTGTCTGAGCCTTGTTAGCATCATCCATTGCCTGCTTCACACTCGCTGCTGTGTTTTTTGCCCTTTCTGCCTTATTCCTTAAGGAAAAAGAGAACCATAAAAAAGTCTTAGCTGAAAATGCTACTGTCACTGTCACCGCTATGCAACAGATGCACAAAAGCTAATAGTCACTCACAGAAACCCAGAAACCTGTGTATATACCTGGCCTTTTTAGCATTCATCAGAAGCTGTTCTGCCTTGCGGACATCATCTTGTGTCTGCTCCAGAATGGCGTCCACATTAGACAAACTCCTGACACGATCTTTAATCTCATCAGCTAAGTGTCTGATTTGCTGTGGGGAGGCTGGGATGGACAGTTCAAGAACCCGATTGGCCACCGCCTCAATGCTGTCAGGGTCAGCACCTTCTTCTGCAGAATTTGACACAGTCAGATTAAAAAGGCTAAGAGAGAATAAAACAAGTTTTATTTTTCATGTCAGCTTTTACAAGTTTACTAACAAAAACATTTTTTCCATCAATTTATCAAGTACTGCTAACTGATAAATTGTGGAAAAATGCTTTTGTTAGTGGACTTGTCAGATACATGGAAAGTTTTTTAGTTTTATTTCTGATAATCAAAAACAGTCCCTCTAGCACAGAAGTTTTTAGAAACTCACGCATAAGAAAGCCCCGAATCTGTTTAATGAGGTCACGCAAGTCATTGTTGGAACTCTCCACCTTCTTCTTGGTGTCATTGGCTTTCTTCAGGGCAGCCTGAGCTTTATCTTTGGCCTCTTGAGCCTTCGTCTTTGCTTCTGCAACCTAGATAAGCCAAACAGGGATTAGAATAACTTTACACAATCTGCTCTTGTTGTCCTGGTCAAGCTTTCACTTAGTTAACCTATATAATAACTATAGTACAGGGAAGTAAAAGAATGATGTTCACCTGTTTGAAGAGTCCCTCCACTTCTCCCATGGCTTTGATTAGCTCCTTCTCTGCATGTTTGGATCTCTCCAGAGCATTATTAGCCATGGACACAGCTCCATTACAGTTCAGTCCCCCACAGTGTCTCCGTTCATCATCACGACATCCAACCCCGCCACAAGGGCTCTCTCCACACGGGATATCACCTGGAGCTCCACAGACCTAGGATGATGGACAAGACATGAACATGGATGGCGTCTTGAAGTGTGGAAGCGTATTTTATTGGGGCTTGGTCAAAACAGGGTCTTCTCAATACCAGGAGCAGAATTAAAGCTTCTGACCTTCTCATTGAGCTTCTTTATGTCAAGGCTCTGAGCTTTTGCATTTAGGTCAGTGAGGGCTCGCTTGTTTGCAGCATTCTTGCGGTTGAAGTCATCTTTCTTTTCTGAAATGAGTTGCTCTGTCTTCTTGCGGGTATCAGCTGACTGGCTCACAGTGCTAGGAGAGTCAGTAGTGGACTGGTTGGCACGGCGCTCTGCATCCCGAGACTTGTTGTAGGAAGCACGAATGCTATCATATGCACCTGTGGTAGGAAGACCCTTGTGATGAGTGTCCTTGTAAACATAAACAGCAAAAAATCTATAGATTTTGGCAATTTTTAAAAAGGTAAGAATAGTCAGACTAGTATGTACAGGTGTCTTACTGTGGAAAATGGAACCTGTCTTATATACACTTCCCATGAAAAACCTATGTCTTCAACATGTTTTAATTAAGCTGTGCTTATTTTGTCATTTTAAAGACTAACTATGCTTAGAAAATATCTGTAAATATTTCTGACTTCTAACTATAAATACTTTGAATAAGATTTTGTTTCAGATTTCAGTTATACATTGTATAAACCCAAATCTCACAAACACTGTTCCACTACACCCTATTCCACTTTTTCCAGCCTAATGGGTGTGCATGGCTGAAACGTTTTTGGATCATTTTGTCTGTTGAGTGAGTCATTTTTTGTCTTTGAAGTGGATCTAAGCCTCACCCAAAAAGTTAGAGTTTTTCAGGATGTCCAGCTGGTGGTTCAGCTGCTGAGAGGTGAAGTTGAGCTCTTTGGCCTCCCTCTCTAGTGTGCTCAGCTCATTATTAGCTTCATAGTTGTTGTCCTGCACATTGGTCAGGTCTCCCTCCAGACGATTCAGCGTGTCTGTGGTCTCGCCTATACGAGACCTGGCAAACCATCAAAGAATGCACATGTTGATGTCACAAACAAAAGATACTGTACTGATTTAGGGGATGAGAAAAATCTTTGTTAAAATCTTTGAGTAAATTGTGGCAGCATGTTCTACCTGAGTTCCTCGATCATGCCCATTAGACTGGTCACAGCTTCAATGGTGGCATTGCGTGCATTGACAATACTTTGTGCTTGTGCCAGCTTTTTTTCCAAATCCTTGAACTTCTTTTCAAAGGGTCCAGTCATGCCTGTGGTCTGGATCTCCTGCGCTCGGGCTGCAAGTGCCTTTGTTTTCACTGCTAGATCTTGGACGATACGGTCCCAGTCCCCAAAACACTGGTGACAAGGCTGACAATCCGGGAAAGTGCCCGAGAAGCCACGGGCACACTGATCACAACGAACGCCAGATACTCCTTGCCGGCAAGTACAGTGACCTGTCACACGGTTACACTGCGAGGTCTCAATGCCCCTATGGTCACAGTCACAGGCTGCGGAGAGAGGTGAATAATCCATTACATGAAGGCAGATTCCACAGGGATATACAAAAGAAAGAGCAGCACAATTTAATAGAGTAATTTAATATTAATGCAATATACAGTTTAATGCAGTGTAAAGGAATTTACCTCTGCACAGGATTCTGGGATCTCCCCAATAGTTCTCCTGGCAGTCCCTGCAAGTCCTTCCACCAAGGCCATCACGACACTGACATTGACCTGTGAACTGTGGGAGAACATGTCTAAATGATTCAGATGTCACATATTTCTGTGTTCCAAAACCAAACGGAGCTAAATCATAGTCAGTTCCTAAGTAGGTATTTCCTCCAGTCTAAGAGTGTGAAATGTTGAGCGCTAAATAGGGAGAGAGAGAGAGAGAGAGAGAGAGAGAGATACCTCATTGCAGGCAGAAGTGTACGCATTATTAGGGTCACATCCACAGGGTTCACAACCCCGTCCACTGGCCAGGTTCCAGTAGTTGGGGGCGCAGTGGTCACAAGTAAGGCCTGTGACGTGAGGCAGGCACTGACACTGCCCTGTGGAGCGCTGACACAAGCAGTCATCTCGGGATAGACACTGACTAAGCTCTGTACCTAGGAAGTTGCAAGTGCACTCTGGGAAGATGAGGGAAAATGCTATTGAAGTTTTGGTCTCATTTAAAAAACAGTCCTTACATCAAACAAAGTCAATCAGCCAATCCATTCTTTTAAATGTAGTCTAAAAGTAACGGAGCCACTGTTTCTGTCAAGTAGGCCATTGGCTAGTGACTCACTCCTGCAGTTACGGCGAGAGCCATCTCCGTAGTATCCACTCTTACACACGCTGCAGTCAGGTCCCTCAGTGTTGTACAGACATTTGCGACACTCCCCAGTCCGTCTGTCACATGACTCAGGATCTGACAGGTCGATGTTGTTGCTACACCGGCAGGGCTGGCACCGCCCACCAGGTTGAGAGGGGTTACCGTAGTAACCAGGGGCACATTCCTCACAGCGCACACCTGGTGGAGACAGACTTAAAGTTACAAAGTAATAAACACTTACATGATTGGAAACACTATGAAATTTTTTTTAAAAAGCCAAAACATTTTTTTGTTATTTTGCTTGAGCTGTTGGGGGTTTGACAAAACATCTATAACTGGGTCTAAATCACGAATTCCTGGTTCGTTATACCTGGTCTGTGGTATGAACACAACACACTGATTGAATCTGTTCATTAATGAACTGAGGTTCTTCATAATTAAGATAAGATAAACCTTTATTAGTCCCACAAGTGGGAAATTTGCTTTGTCACGGCAGAACATGGACAGAGCAAAGATACACAATTATGTGTACAGTTTACAGTGCTTCAGTATTTTCCCCCGACAACCTGGAAACCCTTTCACATATGTGCACCTAAATGCATACTTAATATCTTTCAGATTATAGGATACAAGTAGACAGTGGGAGCACATTTAAGCAAGGTGTGTGAACCACATAGGGATTGTTAAATTAGAGCTGTGTTCTCATGGACAACATTTTAGAATTTTAGCTTTCAAACAAAAAACATTATGCCAAGCTTTGAAGTACTATGATCCAGGAGATACCAGCTTTAGGTACATATTCACAAGGCAATTAGATGTAAGAGGGTTAAAAACCATGTCCTTGAAAGCAGCTTAAAATACATAGCATCAGAGTGAGTAAAACACATTACAGTTAATATAATGCATGTTCTGTTCCAATAATTATAGCCAAGACGATATCTAGAAGTCAGTGTAACTCTCTTGTGAAAACAGTGATGTGCAAATGCAGGGACCGTTTTAGGTATTGACTTAACTGGCCACTCTTTTATAAAACATCTTTTTTATTGGCTAAAAGACAAGCAGCGCAAGCAAGTCAGTACTACCAAGAGACAGCTTCTCTGCAACACTGGCTCAGGTACAGAGGCTGCACTATCATTTGTACACAACTTGGTGCTGAGTCTAAACTGCTCTTGGATCAGTTTCCAGGGCTCTGCGTAATGACATGGCATGTGTGGTGGTACAGCACCAAAAAAAAGGACTTGGGTGCTGAAAGCCATGCAAAAGGAAGAGAGGGGGTGGCGGGGGTTGGGTGGCAGAGGTATGGGTCTCCATAGCTACTCACGCTTGAGGACTGTTCCTCCAGAGCGCTTAACAATCCCTGTGTGCAGTCGAGGAGGGGGAAACAACACACATAATCACTTGACAACAGTCCAAAGTCACTGAATGGGTTTCAGGTGTGATTACTGTACTCTGTGTACTCTGTTGGAGGGTTGCCAACTGGCACTTGATCAACCAACAACGCAGAGCCTTGCATTTTTGGGATGCCAAACCATATAAGTGAAAGTGACCATTCTGTCACACATGAACACCACAAAATTCTTCCTCAGCATTAAACTCATTCACCAAGTGAAGCAGCTGGCAGCCAGGAACACAGTGCCCAGGGAGCAGTGTGTGGGGATGGTATCTTGTTTAAGTGTGCTTAGTAGTCTTGGGAATCAAACCCTCGACTTCCTGATCACAAGAACGCCCTAACCACTACGCCACCAGCTCCCTAGAACTATCCTCTTTCTCATTCCCATTTCAACCCCTGCTGTTGCATGAAGTAATGCATTAAGAGTAATCACTACAAATAATCTCTGTCCTATACAGGAGAGGGGCACGCACCTGTGTAACCCTGTTTACAGTTGCAGACCACCTGTCTGTTGTGGCTATCTTGGTGACAGGAGGCAGCAAAGTGCCGTCCACTGTTGGGTCCATCTGGACAGGGGCAAGGCCGACACTGGTTTCCTAAACCCAAGATTGGATTTCCATAGAATCCATTGGCACACCTGCATTTAACGTTTAATCAGCATTTACAAACAGACAGTCTGTAACATTTACAACGAAAAAGCATATTTCTATTTCTCATGTAAACATCATGTAAGAAAACAACCATCAAAGAAAGAAAAAAGTCATAAGTGCAAACTTACAACTATGTAACAATATAGTAAATAACTATGCACACAATAATGTAATTACATTTGCATAATTTAACATAACGACAATGACTCTAGATATCCAAGCATTAAACAGCAGCTTTTTGTTGTATGCTAACCCTAATGTTAACTATCCCCAACATGGTAACAAAAAATTGATCCTGCATTACTGTTGCTCTTCTATGGGGACTGCCTCATTGCACGTATTTCTTACTTTTCGCACTTGTCCCCTGCAGTGTTGCTCCTGCAGCTGATGCAGGCTCCGGTCCTCTGGTGGCACTCCTCTGTGTGCCCGTTACACTGACATGGTCTGCAGTTGGGGAAGCCCCAGTGTCCAGCTTGGCAGCCATCACAGCGCTGACCGAATGCACCTGGCCGACACGGACACTGCCCCGTATACACATCACAGGAACGGCTGGTAGAACCTTCCTGACTACACTCACACACTAGACACACACACAGAGAGAGAGAGAGAGAGAGAGAGAGAGAATTTAACATGTGTTTACTTTTAGAAATACATTAAATTAAATCTTAATTTCTATTTAACACATTCATAGCTTACAGTCAGTTGTCAATAATATCCATTAGACAATCTTAAGTAGAGGAAAGCTGCTTCTCCTCCTACAGGTTTTGAGCTACTGGCACAGTTCCAATTCTGACATCTGCCACAAACAGCTTGTATACAAAGTTTTTCCCCATTAACTGAAATGGTAGCTGATGGCTGGCATAAACCCAGAGCAAAACGCAGCAGTTGTGCTGGATCAGGATATTGCAGACTTTAGAAGCATTTATAACAATTGTTATTAAAAAAGAAATGATCCACTGATATCAGTGAGAGCATTTTAAATTAGCTTTTGTTTGTGCTTTGTCATGTCCAAATTCCTGACCTATTTTCAGCCATCCTTGTTATCATATGCAGTTTTAATGGGACTGAGCTAATCCCCTTCCACTGCTCAGTGGTAACATGCTGGTCTGTGGGTCAAAACAGGCAGAAACGCTAAAATCAAATTTTACTATGGACAGATTTTGGTTCAACTAGGCAAAAGTTTTAGCTGCTTAGTTGTGGAGTGCAACCACACTTCACATTTTCTCCTAGTTGTCCTTGATTACCAACAGTACAGTACAGATGTGACAAATCTGTAGAGATCAGGCTGAACCCACACAAATGATTTGAAATGTGCTTTTGTAAGGAGTGTATCTCACCTTTGCATCCCGAAGGGCCGAAACCATAGGTTGCTGGAGCACATTTATCACAGCGCCTCCCAATCACATTCGGCCTGCATCTGCATTGACCTCCATGCACATCACATTCAGAGCTGACTGAACCCTGTGGATCACACTGGCAAGCTGAGTGAAGAGAGAGCAAACACATACGCATGAATAAATGCATAATACAGATTTTGCACTACAGTCACAATCACAGTGACTTGTCTTCTGTCTACTGCTACTCACGCAGTGCTCCATTGTTAATGATGGCCGACATGCTGGTGATAAGTTTGGCACACACGTCACTCAGGGCTGGCCGGGACACACTCTTTGCACTTTCATGGCACTGGTTACGTTCATAACTCTGCTTCCGCGCGAGAGAGGCCGAGTCACCCGCTACAAACATCTCCAGAGAGGAGTAACGAGGAAGTAGGGCAACCTGGAAGAAGAATGACTAGTGTAAGGGGGCAGCAATTTGTATATTCAAGCGTATTTGAAAAAATTTTTTCGCTTACTTACCGAGTCTATTAGTATGTTTGCATTGCTGAAGCTGGGAATGCTGTTTCTATCTGCGTAGCGAACAAACTCCAGACGAAGAGTGTACCTGACATCTTTCTCTAAACACACAGGCTGGGGCAGAACCACAAACCTGTAGAAGTGAACAAGACCAACTAAGAATCTTTGAGCTACTAATCAAGTCAGTAACCAATCAGAGCTGAACTATAGCAAGATCTCGCGCCGTTAACGCCAAGATTACAACGAGATTAACGGCGTTAAAATAATTTATCTATGCCCACCTCTACATTTAACACAAGACACTAATCTACTATGTTAAGAATTATGGCCGATGTGTGTGTATGTGTGAGAGAGAGACCCACCTGGATCCAGAGGGTAGGGAGACGGTCAGTAAATCATCTGCGGGGATAGTGTTTCCACATGGGCTGCTGGTGGGAATCGGACCAGGTCTAACAACAGTCACACGCACTTCCTCCCAGTCTCGAGGCATCTATCAAACACAAGCATCCACACGTAGATACACATACAAACATACATACAGTTTTAAACGATCACACCATACATTCAGTTTTTTGACATATGAGAAGACATAAATGTGTTGATTACC
The DNA here is from genome assembly GCA_037974565.1 of Clupeocharax schoutedeni. Classification (NCBI taxonomy): domain Eukaryota; kingdom Metazoa; phylum Chordata; class Actinopteri; order Characiformes; family Alestidae; genus Clupeocharax; species Clupeocharax schoutedeni. The sequence continues at coordinate 18,273,049 of JBBPDH010000130.1, forward strand.
TGAGGCTCATAGCGAATGAGAACATCATACTCCATAGAGTAAGGGATGTTGCTAATGATAAATTCCAGAGTTCCTCGTTCAGGAACGCGTGCAAACCCTGTGCCGGTCCAAGAGGCTGGGCGACCCAACTGGAGCTCCTTCTCCTCAACAGTGCAACCCTGTGAATTCATACATAAACCTTGACTGAAACTATGACTTTAAAGCGTATAAGGCTTAGAAACCATTATTTTATTCATGATTATTGCTTATAAATCGTTGTGCTCATAAACACTGCTTATAAATCACCGTTTTAGTGTATACAGAGGAAAAATTATGCTACTAGTATATAATGGTCTAACATGAATGCATCCAAAATGCATGTTGTTTTTGGTCTGTTGTTACCTGACCCAGTTTGGCTAGTTCAGCCTCGTAGATATAGTGGTCCAGAGCCATGAAGAAATACCCAGACTCCACCTGATTACACTGACGTCCTACCATGTGATTGCGGCAGACACACTGCCCTGATTCCATGGAGCACCTGGCAAAAGTAAAGTATATTAATGATGTTTTTGAATGCATATTTATACATGTTGACAAGCATAAAGAATAAATGGATTCCAGTTAGAAAAATTCCATAGTTGAACAGTACTTACTGATTGTTTACAGCTCCCCCCACGTCACAGTCACATCCTCTGCAGCCACTGGCATCATGGCTTAAGGCCCAGTGCTCTGGCTAAAGGAAAGCATAGACAGCTATAATCATTAAAAGGTATCAGAGTTCTTGGTACCAAAATTTAAGCATTCATGGAATTCACTGTTAACTAGAATAGTATCTGTAAAAACAAACAAACAAAACAACATAAAACAATCAGCTGGCATATAACTCACACCAGTCAAGCAGATTCTAAATAGCCTCTTAAACAGAGACTGGCACCAGAGTGGGGTATAAAGCATCCACTGCTTATCTAATTTCAGGATGTGCCTCTTTCCTTGCTGTCCATTTTTAGCACCATGTAAACCAACACCATCCAGGGGGCCTTGCATCCCTGGACTAACTGTAGATGACTGTTCTCCTCAGTTTTGTGGGTTCTATTATTGGCCATGTGGAAAATTAGTTTAAAAAAAAGCAGTACTGACCAATAAATGATCTAAATTCGCATTCTGTGTACATACCAGGCATTGGTTGCAGCTGCGGCCTGTGACCAGACGCTTGCAGAAGCAATCTCCCTGGACAGGGTCACACTGGGAGCTGCTAGAAACTGTTCCTCTGGGGTCACACATACATCCTAGAAAACGGAATAACATGGAAGGCTGACATGAGGAGATACACTAACCATCAAAATTGTTGACCAGGTAAACACTAAATGAATTGACCTGAATGATCTTTTACAAGAAGAAAACTCACAGAACATAAAACTACCCCAATGATATTACAACAGACAATACTCACGCTGGCAGCCAAGTGGGTCAACAGCACTCAGGCCAAAGAAGCCCGACCTGCATTTGTCACAGCGAGGGCCTTCCACATTCTCCTTACAGCGGCACTGACCTGCGATCATTCCCAGAGAGGGGTCATCGTGCCCATCACACATACCGCCATTCAGTGAACCATCTGGGTCACAGTCACAAGCTGGGAAAACAAAAAAAGAGGCAAAGAATGAAGAAAAGTGCTGATAGCTTCAGGGTCTGTACACATTTTTATTTAGATTTGGCTTTTCTGTCTGGATGGTTCTCATTCATGTTAGAAAGTTACCCATCTGTTATGGCGACATGTATATATGCAGTGAAGTGTGATGTAAAGAAAGAAAAACAAACGAATAAACATAAATTCGTATCTGACAGTTCTCATGGCCACATTCACAATGAAATTGGTTAAAATTAATTTGTACCACTTTGTGTAACACACACAGCTATTTCTGAGTAACTCCTACCTATGCACACCCGGGGGTCTCTGATGTCTCTGGCTGGGTCCTGATAGTAGAACGGTTTGCAGGTCTCACAGTTGCGGCCCATAGTGTTGTGGAGACAGTCATCACACACACCTCCGCTAACGTTCCCCGTGGACAGATACACCGCCATGTCAAAGTGACACTTGTTGGAGTGAGCATTGCAGTTGCACTCTGAGGGAAAGGTTTCAGAAAATTGTTCATTTTGTCCTGTGATTTCATACGTACAATATATATCTAAAGGTAGAGTTTTTGGTAAAAAGCCTTAGTTACTCTTGCATGCGTTTGTATTGCGACCCTCAGCTGGTCTCCAGGGCTGATCGTTATGGAAATCATCACACTGCTCACAGTTCAGCCCTTTCGTATTGTGCTTACACACACATCTCCCATGCACCTGTCAACACAGACAGAATTAGAATCACAATAGCAAAGTATTACAAGTCCATTTGACTTTTTACTCTAATTTGGTCTCTATTGTTTTTCTCCAGTCTAGATGAATAGCTCACCATGCCCTCAATGTCATCCCTTATCCCTTCAATGGGCGCGCACTCGGAAGCATGGCCATAGCAGAAGCAGTTGCCCCTGACAACCAGCTCATACATGGCATAGTAGTACTTCTCCTTGATCTCCAGCCTTGAGTCCAGCAGGTTGTCGCCCAGGGTGTGGAGCTTGGTGAAGTTCACACGCAAGTTTGTGATTTTCAGTTGATCTGTTAGGGAGACAAATGGCAGGAACATGGACTGAGAATACTCTTATTGCAGCACCAACTTTAAATGCATAGGCAAGCTAAAACACCACATGCACCACGGCTACAGTGGAGGTCCTGGGAGCCAGTTCCAGTTCCATTTGTCCACTGTCTCAGATGACAGGCTCCCAGAGCCTCTTACTATGCTCACTGTATTTTAAAATGCAGTCAGTTCTCATCAGTTCTCTATATCATTTACACTTACCAGATGCTTTCTATCCTAAGCAACTTTCATTCCCTAACTACAGGGGACAGTCTCCCTGGAGCAACTTGGGGTTAAGGGTCTTGCTCAGGAACCCAGTGGTGGTATACTGAAGGTAGGACTCAAACCCATGACCATTTGGTCCAGAGGCAAGTATCCTACCCACTATGTCACCACCACCACCCACAGCAGGGTGTTACTTACTGATTATTGTGCCGACCCAGAAATGTTATACCGGTGTATTCCTAGGTAATTCCAGGTAATGATCATGTCAGTATAGACCAATAACAAATAGAAGTAAAGATAACGATCTCTTAAAATATATTAAAATGACTTTGTCTATATTCGTAGTTCCAAAGCTGTTTTCTTTTTGTTCTAATAATCTTTTAAAATACATGCAAGACTATTTCTCAAAGCTTGGGTTCTCATGTAAAAGCTGAAGTTGAAGGTAGCATTAACCGAGTGTAAAAAGTGTACAATAGCCTTTTATTAACCATTTTTGTTATTTTGTTTCCTCATAAATTTTATAATCAATCTCCACGACTCCTCCTTGTCTAGAACCACGCTGAACAGTCTTGAAACCACTGACTGAACACTGAGATATGAAGGAAGGTCATTTGGAGCATGTTTGGCACCCCTTGAAAAGACTAACAAAACATACTGAAACATATTTAGGCGATCATTTTGCAGGAAGCACCATCCAGTACCTTTCCATTATCAACATTTTAATGATACATTTAATTTTATTGTCCATTTCTTGTATTTCACACTGACAGCAGATAAACGAGTTATAAACTGACTGTCAAAGGCATTGTGAAAAGCTTCATTTCCCCAGATGTTTGGCATCCAATATATATTTTAAGCTGAAATATACAGCTCTGGAAAAAATAATTTAGCAAAAATGTTCAGTTCCTCAGATTTGATCTTTTATAGTTGCGAGTATTGAACTGAACAGCTTTGTTACATTTTTAAGAACTGCTGATAATATTTCTCCTCATTTCCAAATAAAAATATTGTTCTTTAAAGCATCACTTTAAAGGAAATGACAAAACATCGGAATAAGAAAAATGATCCAGTGCTTACAGAACTACAGAATAACAGAATAATTCAAAGAAAACAAATCTCTTGTTCATCCTTATAATGCCAATACAGTAAACCCTGCATTCAAAACAATGCGGAAACTGCAAATATTCTCCGTTTTTAAACATTTTTTCATGCCAATGTTTTTTTTTAAAACTAATTTTAGTACTTCTGGCTCCCCGTGCATGGCCATAGGGCTCTCTCTTACATTCTCTCTCTCACTCTCTCTCTCTGTCGCTCTATCTTTCTCCCTCTCTCTCGAGCACGCTCGAGCATGTTATTCGTGTAACGTAACCCCCGTGAATAACGGGGGCTTACTGTAATGACCTTTGAAGAACTTCTAGTTGTGTTTTACCACCCAACTGGTCTCATTGCGACACGAGAGTGTTGATTACAGCAGTGTTATTAAACTTTTCCTCATTAAATAAGATTTGATTCAAGTAATCACCTAATCAATCCCACATAAAGCAGAATGAGGTGTTTGTGTAGGACTTTAACTGACATGGCATGGAATGGTTGTCATACTCACAGAGATGCTGATTTAAAAATAAATTGCAGTGCTCTCATTTTTTTTCCAGAGCTGTATATGCACTCTGTATATGTAGTATGTAGAGGAAAATCACAGCACATCACTGATCAGGCACATTCTTCGCAGAATCTGGTGCAGAAAACATCTTCAAGCCTTGTAAATCCTTTCCTCCCCCCTTGTTAACCCCTGACCTCTGATCTTTTCTAATCTGTGAGCCTGGAGCTAGGAGAAAGTCTTGCACAGCCAAGTGTGAGAGCGACTATCTCATCCTCTGTTTAAAACACGAGGACAGAGTAGTGATGATCTATCAATTTTAGGACTAATGTAGGCATGAGGCATCTTAAGGAATCCAGAAAACTGAAGGTAGGATTCGAACCCATGACCTTTTGGTCCAGAGGCAAGTGTCTTACACACCACCACCACCCACAGCAGGATGATAATTACTGATTATTGTGCAGACCCAGAAATGTTACACTGGTGTATTCCTAGGTAATTCCACGTAATTATCTTGTCGGTATAGACCAATAACAAATAGAAGTAAAGATAACGATCTGTTAAAATATATTAAAATGACTTCGTCTATATTCATAGCTCCAAAGCTGTTTTCTTTTTGTTTTAATGTCTCATGTAAAGTTGAAGGTAGCGTTAACAGAGTGTAAAAAGTGTACAATAGCCTCTTATTAATCATTTTTGTTATTTTGTTTCCTCATAAATTTCTCACAAATTTCTGCATGTGCTCTTCCTCATCAAATTTATAATCCATCTCCACGACTATCTCATGCTCTGCTTAAAACAGGAGGACAGAGTAGTGATGATCTATCAATTTTAGGACTAATGTAGGCATGAGGCATCTTAAGGAATCCAGAAAACAATATGTGTACGTGTTTGTGTGAGAGAGACTGGCGAGGGGAGATGAGGAAGTGGCATAAGTTGAACTGCGAGGCCGTAGCAGCTGCTGCGCACAGCCTGTCCTTTCCATTAACGAACGCTCCAGGCTAAAGCGAGAGATGCCTCACTGTCTACACTCCCACTCTCTCCAAATATATGACATGCGGTGCTGTGGGAGTGCTACATACTCCAAACTGGAGAGCTTATGTGTTTAATCCGTAACTCCTACTTCCACAGGCTACATCCCACATGTAATAAACGAGTTCAGAGCAACATCAAGCAACGACAAAAAGTCCACATCAAGGATAAAGGATAAGAGAGGGCTGCACTGCTTTGATGCAATTGTACGTATCTAAAATTTCACTTTATTGTTTTTAATACTTACTCAGCCTATTTCTAGACATTTTACTTATTTTAAGCAGATGCATCAAGTTCTATTGTCTATTACCTTGTTTCTTAGCAAAATTATTTTCTAGTTCTGTAAGATGCGGCAACCTAATAATAAAAAAGCAACAAATGGGTCAAATAATCACATAAAAAATGTCAGATATGTAATAATTGTAGGATGCCGTGGGTTTGCTAATGCTAATTAATGTCATGTCTCGGCCAGTGGCCGGTAGGGGTCAATGTGTTTGGTTTGGTTTTGGGGTCTTTTATTTTGACATTCGTGTATGGTTTGCGTCTTGTGTCCCGGTTTAAGGTGTCTTGTGTTCAGCTTAAGTGATTGTGTTTATTGATTGGTTTCTGTCAGTGTCTGTCCATGTATTTAAGTTCAGTTCATGTGGACCTCTGCGTCAGTCCATCGCCTCGTCTAGCATCACGTCATACTTAGAGTTCACAATCTAATTTCAGTTGATTCATGTAATGGCCATCGAGCCAGGTTTGTTTTCTGTTATGTTTATAAGTAAAGAAATCACAATCATGGATGCCTGCCTGCCTTGGTGTGATCAGTGGGGTATAGCACGGCGACATGACAATTAATCTTTTTTTGCAATCATTTGTAGTTTGTGGAGTGGAGACGGACTGATAAAAACAACAGAGATTAAAGCTGTTTTGGTCAATAAATATTTTCAAGGTCAGTCATGCAAATCGTTCTGCTCACGCCATGAATGACTGGTCTCTGGACCTTGACTAATGAAAATAAAACTCCCTCTCCTTGTTCATCTTCATGAACCTCACAGGCGTGAGAGTCTCTCAGGGTTGTAAGAGGACTGACCACACACTGATGTACAGTCATGCCCATTAATATTTGAATGTTATTTTAGCAGCATGTTGGAATAATTAATTTAAAGGAATTTACATCAAAATCCAGTGAAAAACACAGGAATTATATTCCTTTTTATACAGACCCCCATTAATAATTGGGGACAAACATATATTATCGTTAACAACATTGACATTTTTTGATATCAACATTCTCAAACCTAAACTTCACTAGACATTGCGTCTCAGTGAATCAGGTGATTGATGTTCACTCTTTGTCCCCAAAAGTCTTGGGATGCTTAAATAGTAAGCTTCGGGTCAATGTCTGTCCACGCTGTGAAGTGAGATTTTGAAGCATTTGGCTGAATCTGAGCAGACAGTATAGCTCTATACTCTTGGAGGGAGTCTGGTCAAAAGAAAATGAATTTTTTCGTTACTCATGACTTGTTGTTTTCTATGATTTTCCAGACATTTAGGTGTTTCTGAGCGCAATGTATCACTTTATTTTCCTATGTAACAATGTTACCAATATAATTTGTCTATACCTACCGTGTTGCTATCTCTTTGACTTGCTTTGATCATGATGGCTTGCTTCACAGCAAAATCAACTCTTGACCTTTTTTGTATTTTAGCTGTTTTCTGTTCTGCAGGAACCTTGTTTTTTGTTGAGCCAGAAAACACACCTCCACCACAACATGGAAATATTTACTTAAATTGTTCTTAGGAAAACAGTTCAATCATGCCAGTCAAAATAAACAGGGGACAAACTGAGTGGGAGGGAACAGCTGGATTTCCCATCAGCATCCCTCCACTTTGCGCTCTCCTTATGCACGCAGTGAAACACAGAGGTGGACCCTGGTGCAGGATCAGGGTACGAATGAATCTGCACTCTTAGAAGTGGAAAATTAGAGAACAAAGATAGCTTTTAAAGTGGAGAACAGGAGACTGTTTCCAATTTGCACTAGATATACTAAACAGTGAGAAAATGTGATCAAATGAAAACAATGTCAACTACATTGTGTAGTGTGGGCCAAATATACATAAACTATAGTAAGGCATGAGATTTATAAACATTTCAAATTCACTCACTTTGAATACGGGGGCTGTAGGGGTCTTCAATACGTATAGCAGGGTCCAGAACTCGAAAAATCACCTCAAATGAGAAGAAGAGAAATAAGGGTTTTTAAACAATGTAGTGCATTCTACAAAAATCCAAGGGCATCTGAAAGTTCTGGGATCTCACAAAGAAGCCATGGTTAAAACTGGGTCCAAAACTGAGGTCCAGTTCCTGAATTGCTCCACTTTCCTCACCTCTCCTTCTGTGGATGGTTCAATGTCCGAATAACGGGACTCACAGATCACATCGTCAACTTTGCGGAGGGGACCTTCCGAAATTCCAGGGAAGACCGAGGCACAGTCGTAGGCGAAGTAGCGGTACACTTGCCAGGTGCGACCAAAATCTGATGAGCGCTCAATCAACAGGGCTGCAGGTCGGAATGTCTGATTCCAGAAAAAGAAAACATGACAGCACTGATCCTCTGACCTACTCAGGGATAAAAAAGCTATTCAGTTTCATTGTACCTTAAAAGTCATGATGAGGTGAGTGAAGTGAAACTCTGCTTCAAGGTCCAGCTGAACATAAACATCAGACTTTCCTGAAGAGAAAAACACAAACTTTATTTTTAATCTGATGTGAACTGTACACCTGAGCTGTCGAGTTAGCTTACTGTAATAAATATACACTGTAACGCATCAACAATTGGACATATGTCAAAATATCCATCCATATGACTACGTATTTTATATATTTGTGTTATACTGGTGTACTGGCAACTTAATAAACTATATGTATGATATACTGTGTAACAAAATACATTTTCAGCTTGTATATTCCAGTTCACATTACTAAAACATTGCACTTACGAATTACCTTAAGCAGTATCGTTATTACTGATCCATTTATAACTGTGAATTTGAACAAATTGTCACAGCACGGCAAAGGAAATACAGCTGACAGCTGTATTTAAAGCTATTTCTGTCTAGAAGTCTGTAGGAAGCGAGAGTCTGTCAGAGGACAACAAAGGGTGCAGTAAGTTACCTGTTCCATTCTCTAGAGCTGTAACCTTATCCCTTATAGCAGCAGAAGCTGTGTGCTGGCTGAACTACACTTAACCTGACTCTTACAACCAGAGCTGAACAGGAAGAATAGTGAAAGAGAGGAAAGGAGAGGTGGGGTCTGTCCTAGCCCAAAAAGAATAAGGTAGAGAGAGGAGCAGAGAAAGTGGAGTTGTACATGAACGGGAACTGACTGGCAGACCTTTCCTGCTTTTTGGGCCCAGTTTATAATGGTCACATCACCATGCTCATATTCTGTAGACAAAAAGACTTTAATTTTTATCTGACTGTTCAGGTAACTGGTCTTGCAGGGAAGAGAGTTTTATTTTTAGTTACACTGTGTAACTTTTGTCAAAGTGTGGCTGCAGATCAGAAAGCTGTCAAAGACCCTCCAATTTTCTGTTATTTTGCTGTATGCTGCATAGCAAGTGGGATTTCCGGTTTTCTAAGTGGTTTCAAGTCTGTAATGGACGGTATAAATATCTTGATACTTGATATGAACATGCCATTACAAGTGGTTTGTTACACTAAATGGGGTGGAAAGGTTGACCTGCTTTCAGATCCCCAGAATGTGTTCACAGGCCTCCTCTCCTAACAACCGACTGCTGCAGTGAATTAGGGGAGGAGCCAGAACTCTTTAAAATTCGAAACTCTCCTGGAGAGGAAAATGGCTAGAGAGATTGTGAAGTTAGAGTAGGCATTACTTTGCTTTCTTTGATTTTTAGTTTTTGTATATAACATTTTTTGTATATAAAATCTTCCCTTGGTCTGGGTGCCTCTTTCTGAGTTTGTGTTTGGTATCCCAACCAGTGAAGCATTGACCCCTCCCCCAAAATATTGTACATAGATTGTGTTTTCCAAAAATGTATAAAAGTATAATATATTTGTCATATTGCTTACTGCCAAACACAAGCAACTGTGTCTGTCATAATTGTTTCATAACAAAATAACGTCTTGACATTTTTAAAATACATAAACTACAGTGCATAATAACATTATAGTACATTTATGGCATTTAGCAGACACTTTTATCCAAAGCAACTTTCATTCCCTAACTTCCCTAACTACAGGGGCATGTCTCCCTGGAGCAACTTAGGGTTTAGGGTCTTGCTCAGGGACCCAGTGGTGGTGTGCTAAAGGTAGGATTCGAAACCATGGCCTCTTGAGCCGGAGGCATATATCCTACCCACTGAGCTGCCTCCACCCACTGACCTACCGCCACCCCTATAGTAATTAAAGCAATGAAAAGTGGGGCTGCACCAATCACAATTTTATATGTCTGATCCCGGTTCTTACTTCGTTGTAGCCAGTGTGATTGATAGGTGCCTTTTTAAATTGGTATTTATTAGCCAATTTAATCCTAGCCTAAATAAAAGTGAAACCACTAGCACATTTCCAGTACTTTGTTAATGGGAACAGCCATTAAGAAAAAGAGTTTTAACCCAGAGGAAGTCAAACTGACATAAATAGACTGCCCTCTTGTTCAAGACTACAAAGCACCTGTCTTCATTCTTATCCAGTGACAAGTGGCACTAGTTGTTCAGCAGCCAACCAGACTAAGCTAATTAAGATCCACTCCACTCAAACTTCCTTCTACAGTTCTTCAGCTCCGGGAGCAAACAGGAGCACACAAACACTTGACAACTGACCTACTGTTCACTACATGACATACTCTCTGAAAAAGCACTGACGCCATGGTGACCAGGAGCAAAAATAGCACCCATTTCCTGTCAACTCCCAACTTTCCATATTCTTCACGACTTCCAGTAGTGTAACACAGCTGATTTTAACACAGGAGCATTCAGACCCACACACATCTCAAACAGGACTCTTGTTGTATTATATTGAAAAAGGTTCAAAGAGAAAATATCTTTTTGGACATAAATATCTATTAATCCACTGTAATTATTTAATTCTTT
>JBBPDH010000130.1:18299739-18320760 GCA_037974565.1 Clupeocharax schoutedeni
GAGAGAGACGCATGCTCCGGAAAAGTCACAAACTAAAGAGAGGGATAGATAAAGAGAGAGCGCGCTTGCTCGCGCAAGAGAAAGATAATACAGAGAGAGAGCGACAGAGAGAGAGAGACAGAGAGAGAGAGTAATAGAGAGAGAGAGAGTAATAGAGAGCGAGAGAGAGACAGGGAGAGAGAGAGAGTAAGACAAAGCCCTATGGCCATGCAGGGGGAGCCAGAAGAACTAAAATGAGTTTTAAAAAAACATATTGGCACGAAAAAAGCAAAAAAAAAGCAGAGAATATTTGCAGCTTCCGCATTGTTTTGAATAGTTCTGTGTGAAACGATCAGTTTCGTTATCAAAAAAAAATGGGCGTGACTGGATCGGCGAGTCCCGATCCGCATTAAACTGGAGGTTTACTGTACTTCATTAAAAGCAAACTATAGCTGCCAAGCAACTTAAAGAATATAAGGTTTGCAATGGCTTTAGTCACAGCACAGTCAGTTTAAAGCACTTTTTTTACAATGCAATAAAACATTATGAGGATTCTGAAATAACTCAGGCTAGTAGTTTCCAACCATTAAAAACCTGAACGCAAACACTACTACTAATACTGAAGATTTCTGTGAGTTAGCTGTCACTGGATCACAAAAAAATGCAGAGTCTGGCAGAAATGTCCAAATAAGAAGGGAGGGGCTGCAGGAACTGGGTCCAGCTGGGCCTCCAGAGCCAAGCAGAGGGCTTGGATGGAAAACAGCCAGATCGCTTTGTCTTTGTCTAGGATAACAAAATCTCCAACAGTGACCTGCCTATGAGGAGCTTTAAAGCTTAGAGGCAGTGAAACAAAGTAAAAGACCTTGTTTCAAAGGCTTTTAAAGGCCACACAGATGCTATATCAGCTTCTTGTATACAGTATCTGCTGTAGACCTTTGCCCTGCTTTTCACTGCTCTTTACTGTATGAGTGTGTGAGGGCTTAAACAGTAGCAGCCGTTTCTGCTCATGACCTTGGTTCCATTGAAAGGGTAAGCGATATGGTATACATATAAATATAAATGCTTTATTTTAGTAAGATTATGGCAAATTGTAGTGGAATGATTTTTCTAAATAAATGTATTCAAAAAAGAACAGGAGATAAACATGCAACAGGAGCTAAAAATAGCATTAAATAAGATATAATGATCAACTATCCAATTAGACACTTCAAACTCAATCCACATATTCATACAAGCAGGCTTGCTCACACAGAACCATACACTTAGGCATGTTACAGCAAACTGTTGATAATCAGAGGCTTTATTTGCATTTAACTGGCCCACATTAGAAACGATGAGCAATAGCAATACAATACCGTCATCCATACAACTATGTATTTACAGCAGGAATGTCCAAACAGGTTATTTCAGAATGACACCCATCAGAAACATGCAGTATTTGTAAATCGTTATTACAGCTAACCCTCCAATTAAAGCAGTTTAGTTCATATGAGTATGGGTTCATAATCTCTAAATGAATCCCTGGAGCATGAATTAATTCCATAAACCTGTAATTAGCTGACAGCGGTAGACATTCAGAGTCACCATAGAGAAACAAAAAACAAAGGATGAAATCTGCTGAATGTGTGTAATGAGGGGGTGTAGTAAGTGCGGAAGCTCTGAATGTGGATGAGATGACAGGCAGTTGAAAGATCACACCTGGACCAATGAAAAATGAGTGCTACCACATCCCTGCGTCTGGAAATAGTGGTGCCTCTGGGCAGTAAAACATTTTAAAACAAAATACAGTTGCATGAGAAAGTTCGGGCGCCCCTGGTCAAATTACATGCTTTGTGGATTTTCAGAGTGAAAACAAGTCCACATCGTCTACAGAGAACCGCACAGTTTGATGCAGATTTACTGTACATTTGTAATGTTTATTTATACTGTTTCATTCCATTTATTTCATACAACTATGCAATCACACACATAGACTTACACAAATAGAAATCAACTACAGTGCTGACTTCATAATAGTATTTTTTTTTCTTTTAATCTGCCCTTTATTTAATTTCAGAATATCATGACAAATGGACCAAAGTAAACTTCTAAAAATCTTTTTTTTATTGGTATTATTTAACTTGTGAAAATACTTCTTCAATGAAGTTATGATTTTCTAAGTAAAATGCTAGTGGCAGCTGCATATTAGAATATAACTAAATGGAATGCAATAATATATCAAATGTGTGTGTGTGTGTGTGGAGAGACAGAATTAGAAAGCAGCATTATTTTGACTGTATGTCTGTGTTTCAAAAACTTCTGGAGAAATCTAAAGGGAGCAGAGCCAGCAGGCATAGAAACCTTCATTCACACTAGAAGCCTCCATCACACAGCAGGCAAGACCACACATGCAGGAGGGGAAAATGTATAGAAGAGGAGGTAAACACGGCACACTGATTGATGGAACGAGATTACCACATAAATACGTGCAGTCCACAATGCAGAAGCATGCATTTGACAGATAAGATGGAAATAAAGAACAAAAGACAGAAAGAAAGAATGAAAGAAAGAAAGTCCACTTCAGGGGGAACTAATGGTAAAATGCCCTGAAATGTGTGTGAATGCTTGTTTAATTGACTCAGGTTGGGTTTACCTGTAGGTGGCTGACGATGCAGTACTGCTCTGGTACCTCCAGGCCGCAGGTCGAGGTGGCCGTTAGGTTAGCAGCTCGTCCAATGAGCAGATTCCCAGTCGCTGGGTAACAGCTTCCATCTGTGCAGCCATGAGGTCCTGAAGGAAGCTCCTGTGCCAAAGCATGGACAACTACAAGAGAGACAGAAGCATAGGCGTCATTTCGGCTGGGGACCCCGGTGACGTGTCTCGACTACTTTTTGTTCAGGGCCATTTCGTCTCCTCCACTAGTTTTTCAAACAAGGTTCACGCCCATGGACAAATATGTTTGCCACCCTCTAAGCCATCAAACCATGACTGTCACCACCCCAAAAATCATTGACAAATACATTCATCACCAGTCACCCCTTCCCCTGGCAACAAATACACTTAACCTCTCCCTCCCTCCCCCACAGTCCACAAATACCGTTCTCATTCCCATTACTATTTAAACCAAGTTGCTGCTTGTGGACAGAAGCATGGCATCATTATGGGCAGCTGGTAGCCTACTGCAATCAGAAGGTTGTGGGCTTGAATCCCAACTGTTAGTGTCACCACTGAGGCACCCTTGAGCAAGGTACTGTCCCCACACACTGCTGGCGGGAGCCCACTGCTTCACTTAGTGAATGAGTTAAGTGCAGATAATGAATTGTTTATGCTGTGGTGTGTTCACGTGTGACTATAAGAGTTAATAAATTAAATCAACATACTGTATGAATTTAAAGATATAGGATCATTTTATGTTTTTCCTTTGCAACCCAAAAACCAGCCTGTTTTCCTAGCATGACAGGTTTTTGGTTCAGGGTTTTCTTCTTTGGTATTTCACAAGGTAAGAGTGTAACAAATCACAAATATTTATTATTAGGGTACACTTTGAAAATACAAGCGAATATTTAAAGTCTGCAAAATGCTACTTGGATCATTCCTGGTGTTTATCATGAACAGCCATATGAAAGATTAAGCTGTTAACAGGGGGCTCTGAAGCAGCAAAGGGTCAGTGCACTGAAAAGCTGTCCACTCCACACATGACTGACTTTAACAATGCTGTCAGGGGAACGACAGAGAAAGTTAAAATGACAGAGGAAAAGTTGAAAAGTAAAAAGCAGTAGGAAAATGTGTGGAACAACTAAACTATAGAGATAGTTACAAATGCAGTGAATGTTTACTCAAGGCGAGTCGGATGTGCACAGACTGGCCTTCCATCTTTAATAATCTTAAATCTTTAATAATAAAGATGAAAAGATGGCCTTCATCTTTTCCATTTACTGCATTCAAGATTCAAGATCTTATTGAAAATGAAAGAATTTAAGTATATTTAGCCTATACATAAACTCAAAGGCAAACTCTATTATTCCTGGTCCTTGCAGATACACTGAGATTTACATGCCTTTGTTTTGAAGAAACATTTCATTTAAAGTTAAAATGCACATATAACCTACATCTAGGCACAAATGCATGCACACTCACACATGCACTGATTGTAAGACATGGTAAATGATTTAATAACCCTGCCCTTTTCCACCTTGTTCATGTGTTACAGATAAACCTGCAGGGCAATTAAATTGAGACTTGGCTCAGTTTCAAGCAAAAGATTTAACCAGAACACATTCCACAAATTCTGCTGGATAACAATAAGAGGAGACGTCAATCTGAGGCGGAATTTGTGCTGCAATGAACAGAAGGGCCTTGGGACTAAATCTTGGCAGCTCACGTACAGTAAACCTACACATAATGCTTAAAGAAAACCGCCTGACCTTTGGAAGGCCAGTCTGTGCACATCCGACTCGCCCTGAGTAAACAGGGCACAGCGAGGCCTGCTGAGTGAATACTTAAGAGCTACTGGGGCTCTACTGTTTATGCACATTGTCAGGTCAAGCTGTTTTGTTTCTTTTTGTTATGTGGACTTCAATGGTCCCTTCTGTGTTTTATAATGGGTGGTTTGAATTGTATTGGCAGTGTAAGGGTTTTATATTGTATTTTTAAATCAAAATGAATAAATGACTTCATTAATTCATTATTCATTCATTTATCTGAGAGCAGATGACGAGTCAGAACTAACTCCTCCATATTTTGCCCAAAAATGTAACGTTTAATGCATATGGACACTTTAATTAACCTAATGTAACCAAGCTTTGTTCAACCAAAAGGGCACCGCAGTACAGAAATGTATGTAAACAGACATTAAAGGAGTAAAAAAACAAATCATATATTCCTGAGGCTACCACAGAACAGCAAGACTAACATGGCAAAGATCAAAAGTCAAAATACAGCCCCAAAACCTCTCTCACCTCAACCAAACTGCATCCAGCTCTCCATTAAGCTGATCATAGATCAGATTCCTCTATATTTTTCACAGTCGTTGTCCCAAAAACTGAAGCTAAATCTGAACTTCTGTCCTTGTCATGTAAAAGGGCTGCCCAAAGAAATGTACAGTGAAATTTTTATATGTCACATCAATACAGTGACATGAAGAACACTAAAACACCTGGATATATGATGTAAATGTGGTGCTTTGCTGTTCTTTTAATAGATTGACTTGAGTGTGAATAAACCATGCTTTTACAATAAACCAAGTTTGTTGTATAATATAGCTAAAATTAACATTTCCAATCAGTCCAGCTTTTATAACCTATAGAAACATAATCCAACTCAGCATTGCAGTTAACTTTAAAACTTCCCAAATCTAAACTACAATCTCAGTTCTGAAGGATGAATAGGATTTTTCCCCAGAATACTATAAAACTTCACCAACTTAACAACAGTTGCTATGAAAGAAAGCATTTGTGAGTAGAGCATGCATAGGTCAGTTCCTCTCCATTCTCTCCTCTCCGCTCATCCTTAATGCTGCTAATGCCCTGAAACTCAGTGCAAGTCACCGATACTGCACTAATGGGCTTTTAAAAAGTTCAGTGAGAGTGCACACACGTCCATGTGTAAAAGTCCATCGAGAACAGTGGGTTTTCCATGGTCTCTCAGGAGAAATGCCAAAGAAAATAACTGTTTATGTGTGTATGTGTGAACATAAAGAACAGCAAATGCTCAAGATTCTTTTGCAAACAGCTTTCATGCAGCTTTGCAGCTAAAAGCAGGTTTGATGCAAAAAAGTGTTTAAAACAATTTGCTGTGATTTTAGCTTTGATAATTACAGGACTGTGTGCTTAAGGACTTTCAAAAGCAAGCAGGCCTGTCCTGCCATTATAGGAAAAACACACATACACACACACACACACACACACACACTCACACAATCACATATCAATGAGCAGAGTTGCACAACATGCAGCATCTGATAAAGGATATGTAAAATGATTCTGCCACATAGTTTCTCATGCTCTGACTGGAAAAGGTGACAAAGTGATATTGTGTGTGTGTGTGTGTGTGTATGTGTGTGTGTTTGAGGGAGGAGGTAAGAACTAAGCAGCCTATGTTATCTTGAAGCCTGTTATTGTGCTTCCGCACATTCCTCTTCTCCAGACTGTAAAATCAACAAGAGTAGAGAGAAACAGTGTCAGGGCAAGAATGATTAAACACACTCTATACATAAAGCCATCTTATCAGATTCTTTGAGATTTCAGTTTTGCCAAGAAAAATGTGAATATAATTCTCTCAATTCTTGCATAGTAAAACTTGCAACATATAAATTAAGTGTTTTGCAGTTGGCAGTGCTGTCCTCTCACAGTGAGAAGTTCCCGGGCTTAAACTTTCGAGAAGTTTGCACGGTGGTTTTCAGGCCAGTTGCTCTGGTTTCCTCCCTTAGCCCAAACACATTCATGTCAAGTGAATCTGAGATTCTAAACCGACCTTCATCCCTGTGATGGACCGGGCTCTGTCCTGGCTTTTCCTCTGCCTTTCTCCGTGTGGCTGCTGTGATAGTCTCCTGAGCCCTTCATGACCCTGGTTCAGTCTAAGCAGCTCAGGTATTGCTCCCTTGATCTTTAGTTGTCGATCCTTGGACCACTTTTGTTACAGACCACTGCACACCCCGTACACCCCACACCACCTGCTACACTGGAGATGATCCGGCCCAGTCATTCAGTCATCAAAATTTGTCAAAGTCCCTCAGATCTTTAGATTTTCACATTTTTTCTTGGTTGCAGCATATCAACTCTGGTGCCTAATATTCTATAGGGGGTGACATGACAGGTTCCATTGTAATGAATATTGATAATGAATGTTACTCACTTCACTTGTCAGTGGTTTAAAGTGCAATAAAGAGGAATAAAGATAGTCAATAAAGAATTTGAAAAAACAGCAGCAGTAATAGTGCAAATGTAATAACAAAATAACAAAGTAACAAATAACTATAACAGATAAAATAACAAATTATTAGAACAAGTGGTTATGAAAAGTGACTCAGTGTTTGTGCCATGAATAAAAAGAGAGATAGCAGCATATGATGAGGGGATGAAACAAGCAATCAGTAACAAACAGAGGAGTAAATGAAAAACAGATGAGTAATACTGTACTGCACAATCCGAATGAGAACCTAATATAAATGCTGAAAATGGGAACCTACCTATAATGATAAACCTCTGTGATCATCCATATGCATACAGATCCATTCACACACACACATACACACACACACACACACACACACATGCTTGTAGGTAAGATGCACAAACAACAATGTACCCTGACGCAGCAGATGCAGAAGGCTGGCGTCAGAGAAGCAGCACTATGGCAAGAATGTGAACAAAGTGAGTAAATGTTACTCTTTGAGAAAACATTCCAGGTGTTCTGGTGCTCACAGCCTCTGGAATAACCCACTCAAAATACTCATTCTTTTCTTGTGGAATGCTATAGAGAGGGGCAGAGGGCCAGTCCTCACACGCACTGGTCTACACTGTATGAGGGAGACAAGGAATGGGTCAGCACAGGACCTGACCATCAGCTCTAAAGGGGTGGACAGGGGGAGACAGACTGCCTTCTCAGGGAGTGAATGACCAGCTGCAGCATGCCCAGTTTACTTTCACTATTCACAGATGGCCACCTGTTCCTAGACATACTGTGTATGCTCAATAAATGGCCAGTACATTCGAAAAAGTTCTGACCAGAAACATTTACTCACTGTTCAGCTTTTCAGCATTTTTATCTGTTGAGTTACTGAGTGATTTCAAATAATCTTGCTCATGTAGTTTCTCCAAAACTGTTATCTATATAAAATGACAGAAGTACAGACAAAGTTCAGAACAAAACAGAAGTATCAGTGACTTGCTGCTGAACTATAACTGGGTTTAGAGGTAAATTGTGTCAGATTTTTTGAGGAGCTATTAGTTTACACTTTAGCCAATGAAATGTTAATAATTTGCATTAAAAGTCCACTTAACCTGTTTTGTGAATGTGGCCTAATACCTAAACAAAAAGGATCTAAGTGGCAATTTTACAATGAAGCACTGACAGGACATGAATACTTCACAATGAGCAGAAAATGCATTTTGTGAATGAATACACTAAAAGAAGCGAAAGCACACTCACTCACACACACACACACACACACACACACACACATACACACATTTCCTGATCACCTTTCTTGAACAATCATTAACACACGCATTGTGGCCTCCCTGACCCAGGCTGGGTGCAGTTGAGAGGAAGTGAGCATGCAACCTGCAGCACTAGATAAAGTGCTGCTGCCCGTGCCTGGGCAAGAAAATCATGAGAGCCTGTCTGTCTCCATTGGGATTATCAGCAGCTTCCTGTAGAAAACTGCACGCATCATAGGAGAAGAGTATATCACCATCAAGGAGGACTTTCCTCACACCATACTTCAGCATGAAGAACTGGATAGTATTACCTAGAAACCTGAACAGATTAGGTATTGTGCTCTATCCCCAAAAATGGATAAACTGGCAAAATTAATAACAACACATGTGACATGTGTCAGGACTCCATCCTTTCATGTGCATAAAATAAACTTAAAACTCAGAGTTCAATTATTTTGTCTATAAAACCTACATATAATCAAGATACTGTTAGATGCAACAAAATCTGATTGTAGAAAATGTATACACTGTGTCTTTAGTTTTTAAACTTATTTAAACAGAAGTAACAGTGTAAAAGGCTCTCCAAATGGGCAGTGTAGTCAACGAAAGCGGGTATCTGTTTATGGTTTTATGCTTATTCAAAGACAGTCTGTTATCACTCTGCAGACGATAACAATGTGAATCAGACTTGGTGATTAGAATTGGATAAAAGACGGAAGAGATGGAAATGACATATTAGGCCCTTTCCTATTATTTGATGTGCCATTACAAAACCACAGGAAACACAGCAGAGCAGGTGTGCACTACGCCCACCCCTCTACTTCTCTATACCAAGCACAGTGATTTATAACAAACAATTAAAGTGGAATTCTACAGATTTTTCATCATTTCTGTATGATTACATTGTAATTACATTGTAAGCATGGTTATTTATGGTCATTTAATGTGAAATGCTCTAAGAAAAGTACCACAGTGGTGGTGATAGAAACCAGACATTTAATGATTCTAAAAGCTACCCGAAAGAAAGCTGTTACATTAAATGGTTATAAATCCCCCGAGACGTTGTTTTGGAATGTCTTGGAATATTCAGGGGAAACATTTTACTATTTAACATTACAAATAAAAATTCAAAAGACACATACAAATAATTTGGACAGTAAATAAAATGCCAGTATTTGTGTTCACAGGTTCCTATCACCACCACCACGAAAACGTAAGCGTGTGGGTTTCGCTACAATCCAATTGCGCAGAACTGGGTAGGGACGGTAAGGACACATTCCTTACAATATCTAGTGACAACTGAACTGACCCTATAATTTTATACACAAATGACAAATATCAGTGTTCCATCAGTGTTTGGAACACAAACAGTTAACAGCTGTTTTTCTCTACTGTGAGTCCCATCTTCCTCGCCCAGTTTCATTATTAGATTGGCTTTGCCATTTCTTGCTAACGTGTGATAGGCTGAAGCTTTATTTGGCTTTAAGAAGCACCAAAGTTCATTGCAGTAAAGATGTAGGCGAAAAAGGCGGCATCTGTAAACTAACTCGTCTTTGCTTGAAGATTTGTGCTTGTTGTTGATCCAGAAACAGACTAGAGTTTCATAGTATACTGATACTCAAAACGTATCGCAATACCCTAGATTTGGTTCGATCTAGATCATCATTTGCCTGCCTTCAAATGTGATGGGAAATGGTGGACTGTAGCAAGGGCATAGGTTTGATTTTGACATTAGATCCTTATCCAGTCAGGTAACAAATTAAAATAAGTTAATGACAGTACCAGCCTGTGGGTGCCCACCATGTACATGTACTTTGATGTGAGGGTGCTGGTAGCTTAGTGGTTAGGGCATTTGCCCTGCAATCAGAAAGTCCAGGTTAAATTCCTGAGACCGCTAGGCACAGCTGAGGTACCCTGAGCAAGGTACCGTCCCCACACACTGCTCCCCGGGCGCCGTGTTCCTGGCTGCCCCCTGCTTCACTTGGTGAATGGGTTAAATGCAGAGGTTGTATTTCGTGCTGTTCACCCTGTGTGCAGTGGTGTGTTCACATATGACCGAATGATCACTTTCACTTCAGGATACATGCCTCTGGACCAAGAGGTCAGGGGTTCAAATCTGACCTTGTTGCTCCAGGGAGACTGTCCTCTAGTTAGGGAATTGTAGTCGCTTTGGATAAAAGCGTCTGATAAATGCCGTAAATGTATGAAAGATGTTAGTGATTGCACTATGGCTGGAGTAAAGTTATCCATCACATCTTAAAACCAGAGGACACATTCTAAAACTACTCTCTCTTCTTGTGTCACCCCTTCTGTGTTCTTTGCACAATAAAACGTTGTCATGTCTGTTGCTTCACACTTGTAAGACAACACGTATAAACCAAGCTTGTCTTTTCTACACTGAAGGCTGACTGAAATAATCTCAGCTGACCTGCTGAGAGTGGACTCTGCATGCTCCTGCTGTGTTTGGGAAATAATAGATTAACACTGTTGTGTACTGAGAGTGGAAAGGAAAAAAATGGGTAACATCTTCTCACACAACCAAACTCTGTCATTCCAATCAGCTCAGAAGAACATATTTAAATATATTCAGTAGTTAAATGTGAGAATTAACAATATTAATGGGGACTTAACCAGCCAAATTCTAATGGTCTATAAGCGGTTTAAGGTTGGAAAAATAAAAAAAATAAAACAAACTGATTTTGGCGCGTTCAAAAACTGCATAAAAAAAAAGCACAATACAAGCCCTTTAAATCTCTTAACCAAGAGCTTTGCTAACATAAAAGAACATGTGAAGTGGGAAAGACTTCCAAGGTACATGATCTTATGAAGTGAAGCAATTCAGTTCAAAAGCCTTCTATACACTTATGAGAAAATGTTCCAGTGGTTGTCATAGTAATGCCTATTCACTCAAGGTCATGCAAACACTGAGAGAATATATTTACACTGAGCGATGCATGTGGCTCCTGGGCGACTCCCAGTTTCTCCTCATGGGCGCCCTGGCACAATTATTCTGATTGCACTGCATAGAGGAACATGAAGCTTGTGTGGCAGGCATAAAGGGCAAGTAGATTGTGTTTAAAGAGGCAAAAGCAAGAGGCTACGGTCATGTTTACACCAGTTAAATGGCTGTTGTGTGTTTGAAAAAGGCTCTCAGGAAACAAACAGTCAAGGTGATCCCGGGTAGGGGTGAGTTAAGGGGGCAGATAGGCCTCGGCGTGTTTGATCTTTTTCTTTTCATAAGCGGCTTACGCTCTCCTCAGTTCACTGGAGACCTCTATTCTGGAGAGTCGTCGAAGGATTGTCTGTGTTTGTCATCTGTAATCATAGCCCTCTTAAAGAAGGCTGTGGGTTCAGCTTCTGTTTGAGAAGTGAAGAATGCAGCATTATGTGAATGACAAACCTACAACTTACCCAGAATGAGGAGACCCAGACATCTCACCATCATGCAGCCAGAGAGGATTGACTTCCAGAGACCTGAAATACAATAAAAAGAAATAACACTAAGTTTAGAACGAAAACAAAAAAGAAACAACACTTTGTTTAGAATGAAAAGTTAAAAGAAATAACACTTTCTCTAGAATGACAACTAAAGTAAGCTAACTAAAAGTGGATTCAAATGCAAAATGTTTTCACTCGAACTCTGCTTTCAGCACTAAATGAAAACAAACGACTGTTTCCGTCACACAATCAATATAACACATTAAAGCAAAAGTCATTACACTTGTACTCAATTTGTAGTGACTATTGATTGACATCACTTTAATAGACTATAGTTTTTCTATACTGCCCAGAAATAGCAACCTCTCACACCAACCAAACAAAGCCGTTTGTTTATTTTAGCTTGTTGAAGCTAAGTGCTGAAAGCAGAGTTAGAGTTTGTATGAAAATATATATTTTTAGCATTTGTATCCACTTTTAGTTAGCTTATGTCAGGATCGGAGCCGCTAGGCTCCAGACCGCGACTACCTAGAACCCGGCAGGGAGACTCCAGAGACCAGGGATCCATTGCAACTTGTGTCTTTATTCAAAACCAGAAAGCAACAGGAGGCACGTGGGCCCAAAACCAAAAACCAAACAGATGAGTTTACGCTAAGTGCTATAAGGACGATGTACAGACAAGGAAGAACTGAAATACACAGGCTTATATACACAGACACATCAGGACACTAAACATGACACAGGTGAAACGCAAAGAACACATGACACACGGACAGAACACCACATGACACAGGACACGTAACCCAAGCAAAACCCAGAAATATCAAAAGAAAAGCCCCCAAAACATCAACAAAAAGGCAGTGGCTCTAACCAGCCACCGGCTAGCCATGACAGCTTACTTAGTTGTCATTAACAAAGTGTTATTTCTTTTTAGTTTTCATTCTAAGCAAAGTTAGAAAATCCATGTGGTTCTCGGTGGTTATTCTAACACTTCTATATTACACATAATTCAAATGTCTTTCAGTGGTTAGTTGTTGAGAAGCTTGTCGACTATATATCTTCACAGTCATGGTCGTAGGAACCAGGGGTTGTAATGTATTCAGCGCAAATAAAACAACTTTATTGAGTATACCAAACCACTAGTGAACCATTGTTTCTTCTGAGTGTTTCTATGTAAAGTTGGTAAAAATCTGAAAAAATTGAGGGTAATATTTTGCTATGCAACAACTGGTATTTACCTCTCCACCATGATTTAGGTTTAGACCAAAAACCTTACATTAAAAAGAACAGTAATCCCCCAGTTTTACACGACAGTTTACACTATACAAATAAGAATGTTTAGGCCTTTTTTAATCAAAACACAGCAATGTGTTTTTTCACTATACGCGGGTGCTCTTGGAACGTAACCCCGCGAACCCCCATTCTCAAACACTGTCGCAGGCATCAGAGAGTGTACTCATAACCTTTACAGGTTCATTTCTGAGGGAACTTTTACAGGTATTACAACATACGTCTCTAGCCGTTCAGCTACAGGCTCACTCCGTGCACTGTGGCGACCGGACTGCAGCTTCTGGTAAGTTTATCGGGGAGGTGTGTGTGCATTTAACTCAGGGTGTGGAGATGTACAGACTGTCCACAAGTACCGTTCCCTAGACATGGAGTTTTTAATGCTTAAATGCTGCCCATACTATCTATAGCGCATGTTCTCAGCTGTGCTTTTGGCCATTGTTTACATCTCACCGCGAGCTAACTCTCCGCAGCACTCAACAAACTCCATGACACCATCAGTGCGTTAGAGACAACTAATTTAGATGCTGTTTTTATTGTTGCCGGTGACTTATTGTTGCCAGTGCAACTTACAGACTGTACTTCCAAAATATCACCAATATATGTACATTCCCACTCATGACAAGGACACCTTGGTCCATGTCTACGGTAACATACGCTGTTCATGCAGAGCCGTCGCGTCCCCATTTCATACAGTCAGACCACATCTCAAAGTGAATTCTGACATACATGAACACACCACAGCACACAGTATGAACAGCACGAAATTCAACCTCTGCATTTAACCCATTCACCAAGTGAAGCAGGGGGCAGCCAGGCACACAGCGCCCGGGGCGTGGTACCTTGCTCAGGGTACCTAGTGGTCTTAGGAATCGAACCTGGACTTTCTGATCGCAGGGCGAATGTCCTAACCACTAGGCTACCAGCTGTCATGTGCCTCTGTTCATGTACCCGGCAGTACAAAAAGAAGCTGGATGGTTTCTATTCTCCTGCTTACCCCGGGTGGAAAGGCCTGCAGCACATCACAGAGTACAGGGCCACCACCAGCACCATCAGTGTTCTACACCCGCTTTTGAGATCTCCCAGACCTCCGAGATCTTCCAGACCCCCTCCCACTGCCAGTGGTTTCAAAAGACCAGGTACAGAAAGCACTGAAAAAGATCAACCCCCTGTAAGGCAACAGGACCAGACAACATCCCGGGGCATGCCCTTAAAGCTTGTGCCAACGAGCTAGCTGATGTTCTCACCTCTACCTTCAACCTTTCCCTCAGCCAGAGCACCATTCACATGTGCTTCAAGACAACTACTACCATCCCCCTCTCCGAGAAAAGCCCAGCCACCTACAGACCAGTAGCACTCACTCGAATCATTGCAAAGTGTTTTGAGAGAGTGGTACAGGCCTACATCCAGATTAACATCCCAGACACTCTGCACCCCCTGCAGTATGCCTACTTGGTCAACAGGTCTACATCCAGACGCCATCGCTGCTGTCCCTCACTATTCCCTCTCCCACCTGGAAAACAAAGGCTCCTACATCAGGGTAATTTTGTTGATTACAGCTCTGCCTTCAACATGCTCATTTTGCAAATTAAGCTCCTTTGCATATCCCCTTCATCGACCTCATACTGTAATTTGTGCTCCTTTGCACATTCCCTTCATTTTGCAAATGCAGAGTTAATATCCACATCTGCATGTCACACCTAACTTATTATTTTTTAAATTTATTTAATATATTTTATTCTATTTTTATTTTATTTCAAACTAAATAACCTTGGCATTTGTGTGTGGACAGCAACGAAAGAATTTCAATGCACAGAGAAGTATAATTTCTCTGTGCACATGACAATAAACGTTTTGAATCTTTGTATCTTTGAATCAGCACCGCTGTGAACAATTCTGACTGTAGATTGAAGCGTTTTTCATTGAACCACTCTGAACAACTCAGTTGTAAACTATTTAATTACACCCAAAATAATAAACACCAGACACTACGCCTCAAAAACAATAACTAAACAATAAGGCCACTGTTTAAACATATGATTAAACAATTATATAATTTCTATAGTACATTAATAATTCCTGCCAAAGGCCATATGTCGACAATGCATGAAGACTCTTCACAGACAATTACACAATAATCAGTTCTGTTTGGGATTCTAATCTGATAATGATAAAGGGAAATGCAGACATAGAGATATCAGTGTGGTCTTGCTGAAACTCTGGCTTTCAGGGTCTTCATGATGGTAGAGAGACTGACAGGACAACTCCTCTACACAATACCACAGCCACCCTCCCACATACACCATCATTCAGTTCAGCAAACTCAACTTATTAACTCCTAAAAGAGAAAGAGCCTGTATCTGAACTTACATTTTATCCCCTATTCTCATAACTACATAAAGTATATACTAGTTTCTCCGTAATTACTGGAAAGTAAGTTGTAATATTAATAACGTAAGTAATAAGCCTCTAATATTACACTTACTAGTGAGTTATCGTTTTATATTCATTATTCCTCCACTGTAGAAAGAATTCAAAACATAAATAAGAACTTCAATTAATTCAATTGAGTTTTTAGTTTTGTCTTTACTGAGGTTAACTTGTTTAATCAACTTTGATTTGTTAATTAGTTCAACGACTAGTTCCTTAAATTAGTTATATCCAGAATGAGGTTTAAAACTCTGCTCTGCTGGGTTGCAGTGTCACCCACTACACTGCTTCACTGTTTCATTGTCATTTCCACTAAACACACACTACATCTCAACCAGTCTTAAATAAACAGCTGGAAAGTGCTTGTGTGTATCATTTGTCAGACTCCCAGGCAGCAGAAATTATTAATTAAATATTTATTAAAACATATACAGCAATGGTAACATTGGCTTAACATTTCTTTCAACATTGTAAATGGCTTAAATATGCAGATTTAAAAATTTCAGCTGATTTATTATTAGATACATAATTAAAAGTGAAGTTTTATTATTATATAAATCTGCTGAACAGTAAGATTTTGCAGAAATAACCAAAAAAAATAGCGCTTTTAACACTTTAATAATTTCTTGACATCAAAAGAGAAAAAGTCAAAGACTTAAAGCTGTAGATCCAGAATAAGTCAAAATAAGTAATTATATAATTATGACAGAAAGGTCTTTGTACATAAGGCTTAAATTTACTTCATTCAAATGTGTACATCATTTGTTACCACTAAGAAAGCACCACCTATAGGCTGGTTTTCTAATATGACCTCAGACATAAAAATAATCAAAAATTGAAAGTTGATTTTACTTTAAACTGCAAATATGACCCTCCTAAACCAAAAGTTACCAGTTTCATTAACTCAAAATTATGAATGTATTGAACATATTCAATGTCTAGTTTAGTGATGAAAAGTTTTACAATTAGTAACATTACAGAACATTAGTCAACTGAATCAGATCACGTAATCAAACATACACTGAAAACAAATCTCTTTTTTATTTGTATATTTACGCAGATCAAATTAAAATTATGAAAATTTCTAGGAAAGATGACAGAAATCTTTACAATCAGGTGTTGTACATCAGAGTGAAGGCCAAAGAATAGAGGAGAAGGAGATCTAAGGAGAAATCAACTATAAGAATCAACACAGAGTCAAATCTGTCTGGAGATGGAGGACACTGAGCCTCCATCTCTGAACACAGCGTGTGTGTGTGTGTGTGTGTGTGTGTGTGTGTGTGTGTGTGTGTGTGTGTGTGTGTTTGTGTGTGTAGGAAGCAGCACAAGGCTCCTGGCAACATCAGATTAAGAAAACTTATGGTACTCACGCAATCACACAACGTGACAAAATCCTTCTGTACAGACCCCTCTCTCCCTGCAAATTTTACTTTCTCTGTGTGTGTGTGTGTGTGTGTGTGTGTGTGTGTGGGTTGTGAGATTGGATAGAGTGAGAGAGAGTGTGTGTGTAAAATAGTGTGTGTGAGCATAACGGTAAAGGGGGAAGAAAACTTTGCAAGCACAACAGGCTTTTGAGGTGTAAAAACAGACTGGACACTGCTGACCAATCAGAGTGGCTAAAGGCCTCTTCCCCCTCCCTCTCCTCATGTCAGCGCAGCAATAGGGTGAATGGACGGCGATTCTTATTCAAATGTGGCTGTCACTCTGAAAAGCGGCTGTGTAAAAGAGTTAGCTGGTCTCCAGGCAGGCGGAATGCACTTGTCCATTAATTGGACAGGGTTCGCACTGGTTAGGGGTGAAGTGGGGAGGGCAGCGCTGCTGTGGCCTTACCCAGCACCCCACAGCCTATTTTCCCTCCAAATATTCAACTCATGGAGCTCACATGACAGCCACAGAAGCCAGGAGCTATCAACCACACACTCCGAAGGAAACTTAAAGAAACGTTCAGGAGGAAAGGAATACTCCTGTATTCTTCAGCCCAGTTTTACCTGCCAAGCAGAGACTGCCATGTAGCATTCCAGCAATTATCAAAGACAATGACGTCCCTGTTTATTAAAGCTGCTCACTTAAAACATGCTTACAATAAAATCCACAGGCAGGTAAGGAAGCAGCTGCCCCATTAAAGTTAGGTTTTTGTTCTTTCACTAAACAAATGGAAACATATCAAACCTGCACATGGTCTGTCTGCTTTTCCTTTGAAAATGACTAACATGATAAAAGTAAAATCCTGAAGTCCAGCACTTGCTCTGAACATGTGTGTGTCAGTTGACCTCAACCCCTGACCTCTTCAGAGACTAAAACACTTGTCTAACACTAAACAAATATCATTTAGCTCAACAGCCTGGATTCACAGGACCTCTTTACCCCCTGTATAAAATGCGTGTTGTCTGTCTGCATTTAAAACTGTAATCACATTTGTGATCAGAATATGTTCAAATGTACTGATCACAAGATGCATTTTGATCAGATCTGCATGTGTGTGTTAATGCAATGTGGTGAACATGATTGCATTCAGGGTGTATCATCCCATGCACTCCACCCAGAAATTAAAAAAATGAATGCTGCAATATTCCTGCCCTGACTAGTTTCTATTCCCCTGGGGGAATCTATATGAGTTACCTGGGGTTTCTTTCTAAACTGCTCTGTGTTAAATGCATTTACAAAAAAACATTTATGTGAAATTCAAGAGTGATTTTAAATCCAGTGAGATCATACAGGTCTACACTGGGAAGCGTACAGAGGAAAGATCAGATTTTTGAAAATGATTTTCGGGGTCCGCTCCTCACATTTTCAGTGCTGTGTACATATCTTGTCCACACGTTTCTCTATGTAGCCACACAACATCTGAATGAGTTTTAAATCAAGCCTAAATTTCATTTAATGAACTGTTTGGTATCTTGTATTGTATTGCAGAAATAGCTATTATGTGTTGTGGTTTATCCTTCTTTAAATGCAGACATCAAAAATAGTAACTAAACAACAGTGTACACAAATATGCACCGTTTTTTCTACCCTTCACATGCCTCACAGAAAACATACTACAGAAATCCACAGTTTATCTTAAACAGCCTTCAGCCCACTTTTACTGACCTCACAACAATGTCTTAAATCCTGCATCACATGAAGATAGACAGGGACAGAGAGAGAGAGAGAGAGAGAGAGGAGTAGAAAGGGTGGGGGTTTCATATCTGCATGTATGTATAGGATATTCAGCTTTAGATTTAGTCTGTGTTTTGTCTGTACTTGCCAAAGCTTGACTGTCTTATCCGCCAGGGTTTGAGAGCATGCAGGCAGACTTTATGCTACAAAGCTCAGGTATGAACTGATACAAAACAAAAAAGCATTTGTTGAAGAGTAATGTAATGTGGTCTCATTACAGACGACCAAAAAGCCAAATGTTTATAAAATTCGAATGACCATTTTTAATATTTTTTAACTTGTTTAAAAATAGTCATTAACACCGAATGCTAGCAATTATATGGATTTGTTCATATCCATCAGCAACTGGCTAGTTTAGTTGCATTTAACATTGATTCTAACCTTGTATTATTTGTAGTTATCATTCATTCCTGAGCTGTTGTGCTGTTTATTTCTGTTTATATTATATGTGACACATATTTATCTATATGTGCTAAGCCAAATACTAAAAACCAAAAACACCACAACTGAAAACAGAACAGATAATTCCATGCTGTCTCTGTAACACTGTAACACAGTTCAGCTACAGCCCATCCCCCAAGAGACTAAAATATCAGGAAAATGTCCTGGTTGTCCTTCCGGTGCTGTTTTCTAGAGCTCTTCTGTGTTCTACCTATTTGTTAATACCAAAAACTGGGAAGCATTTCTAGATCACACAGTGTGTCAAACTGACCCACACAATGAACATCCCTGTCTGACCTTGAGCTCCTGATTAGATGTCTCTATGGTTTATAACCTTCAGGCCAGATGTCATATGCCGGGGCTGAATAAAGTGCAAGTTTTTGTGATTTTTTCTGTACCAATATGATAACTAAAATTAAAAAGTATTCTTTTCTATCTTTGCTTTCTCTAGGCTTTTTTCCACAAACAATGAAGAATGTGTGTCAACTCACAAACTCTGCTTTATTATTTAATATGTATGCACCTAAAACTTGTAAAGACATTGTTCAATCATGTTTATTATAATAACATTGTAGATCTTGTCATTTGAAAATTGCTATTTTTAAAATTCTTTATTTTGGTCTAATTCTGGGTCAGAATAGCTCCTTCATTTTATCACAAAGATTTGGTTTAATCAGATGCTTGATATTCAAGCTAGCGTTTCAGTTTTTGTTTTGAATATCTTACTTTACTCCATTTGAATATTCCCACTCTCAATTTCCACTTTCCCTCATTTCCTGCAGCACTATTTCTCTAATAGTCGCCCGCACATTATCCCACATATTAATCTGTAACCAGATATACTGAAGCATCTGAACTATTTCCAC
Source organism: Clupeocharax schoutedeni (assembly GCA_037974565.1). Taxonomy (NCBI): domain Eukaryota; kingdom Metazoa; phylum Chordata; class Actinopteri; order Characiformes; family Alestidae; genus Clupeocharax; species Clupeocharax schoutedeni. The sequence goes on from JBBPDH010000130.1 coordinate 18,319,478, forward strand.
TGAGTTCATTGTCTCTAGTCCTTCTGGAGAACAAGACCAAACAGTAGCCAAGAAGAAACCTTACACCTGAACGCAGGTCCTCACCTTACTTCCCGGGTCAAAACATGGCCCAGTATGAATCTGAGAACAAAGCTAGAGACAACATGCTTCATCCTGTTCAGTAGTACTGTATGCAGGTGTGTGTCCTTTTAATGATTCACCTGGCCTCCAGTTTTGAGGTGGATGTGGTCTGGTTGTCGTTTTCTCCTAAAGCATCATAGTAATGAATGACTCCTGAATGCAACAAAGTGCTCGGTCTTATGCTTGTAATTGTGTTGCAGTGCATTTGGGCAACATTTTTCAACCTAATCACTACCTTTCACATCTGCAGCATGCACAGTTTCCACAGATGATGATGTGTTTCCCTGTATTTTATAGAGCAGAAATGTTATGAGGCTGACATAATCTCATGATTAGCTTGATAGCAACAATAAGCATACATTTGCAACTACAAATGTATGCTGATGTGGATTACCATTTAAATTGTGAATGTTACACTTAAGTTCCCAAACCTCCCTCTTGTAGAGATGGTACATAACACAGCTTTATAACAGCCTGCAGAGACCATTTGTGACGAGTCGGGCTGTGAAGCCCAGACCCGGAGCTATCCTGGGACATGCAGGAACGAGCAGACAGCCATGGATCCATGCAGTGAGGTTTATTACATAAAGGTAAACAAAGGATCGGCACGCGGGCCAGCCAGAAAACAGGAGCAACTATGGGAGAAACCCAAAATAGGGAGCTCACAACGATGATGGACACATGAGGAATGATTAACAGAACGGGGAATATATACATACACAATCAGGGGCTAAACACAATGCAGGTGGGACTAAGGGGAACACATGTCAGGACACATAACACAGGGACAGATGTCAAAATAAGAATACAACACTAAAAAACAAAAGCAAACAGAAAACAGTGACTAGCGGCCACCGACCGTGACACCACTGTACAAACCACAAAGTAATTACAAAAGCCCATTCATTGAGAACAAACTTTAGTAAATTAAAACCAAATAATCCAATAATTGTAATGAAATTAGCACTACACATTTATGATTGAGAGGGCTTGGTGTTCTCTTGATCTTATACAAAATACAAAGAAACTAATTAAAACTGCAGCGGTGACTGTCTGTTTGCAAAAAAAGATTAGTTTATAAAAGCAATTAGGGCTGTATACCTTGGAGAACCTGGCGATTCGATACGTACCTCGATACACAGGTCACGATTCGATACGTACCT
>JBBPDH010000130.1:18331234-18346562 GCA_037974565.1 Clupeocharax schoutedeni
AGAAAACTTTATTTATCCCGGAGGAAATAAATAATAATTGCATCTCATGCAATTATAGAGTAATTAAGAAAAAAATTGTAAGTAAAAATAAAGTAAAGTAAGGTATTACTATTTTTGAGAGCAATATGTAATATATTACTTTTTTGAATAACTAACCACAACACTGGTAATATATGTACCGTTACAGCCCTAATACGTATATACATATATATCAGTACTGTACATCTTCACGGTCATGCCAATACATGACCTTTGAAAAACATTCACACACACACTTTGCTGGAGTACCTGTGTTGGTCGTTGGTATGTGAGTCACTCAGAGACAGCGGCTTCCCTGAGTGGGCAGTGTGTGGGTTTGTGTTCTGGTCAGTCATCCTTAATGTTTGTAGCAACGACTGACCTCTGACCTCTCTGACACAGAAAGAGCACTGCAGTGGAGACAGACAATATTCAGTGAAAAATTATTATCAATAAATAAGTATTTTTATTTTTATTTTTTCTATTAATTGATTCTTTTTACATTACATTGTTATTTTTTAAATCCCCTTGTGTGTTACATTGTTTTAACCATTTTATCATCAATGGACCAATAAGAACTAAAACACTGCTACATTAAATTGTATTCAAGTAAAGAAAGCACAAATTAAGTCTTCTTACCGGTGGCTTCAGCGGTTAAGTTCCGTGTCCCACATGAAGCCCACTGAAGTCAAACGGCCTGATTCACAGACAGAGCGATGGGTGGTGTGTGATGTCCATGGAGAGCCGGTTACCCCGGTGACAGGAGCGCCTGAATCCTCCTGCTGCACGGGGAGTGTAGGTTTTTATCACAGAAACTGTGTCTGTGTGTGTGCGTGTGTGCGTGTATGTGTGCGCGCGTTTGTGCTTCTGATCCTGAAAGCCGGAGCCAAGTCTTTCCATAAAAAAACCCTAAACCTGTGTGTTTATATAAATGTACTAATATATAAGTAAGTAAGCCCTGGCCAGTTTGCGTGTTTTGTTAACTTTCTAAGTGGAGAGTACAAATACTGTAGTGAACACAGTGCTGCACAATTTTAATGCATAATTACTGTTTATTTTCTGAATTCGACAAAGAAAAACGCTGCCTGTGCAAAATTGTACATTTTTTAATTCATGCTTTATTTCTACACTAGTATGTTTGTCTACAAAAGTATTAAGAAACTGTGTATTAAGGTTCCAGGGATTTTTTTTTTTTTCGTTTTTATGTGTAGAGGATGTGTATTTATAACATTCTTTTTAGAGGCATACTTTCAGATAAACTAAATTCATCTGACCTTACTCCACATCTCAGATGTGTGATTTGTTCTTGTCCTGTTGCTTTTAGATTTGAAGCAAAAGTGGATATTGATTTTCTCCTGAAGATGGAAGCTTTGAAGTAAAGTGGCCTCTCAAAGTCCCGTGTAAACACACCACAGAACACAACACAGTGTGAAAATCTTTCTCTGCATTTAACCCGTTCACCAAGTGAAGCAGGGGGCTGCCATCAACGGGGGGCGACTAGTGACCAGTGTGTAGCGCAGTGATGACACTAGCAGCCCTTCTGTTTAGTCATTCACGATATCTTTTCATCATTTTATTCATTATTAAACTCAAGTTTGGAAAATCATGTTAGAGGAAACGGGAAATTTCATTAATTTCATGAGTGCATGCTCTTTTATTTAATCTCCTCAGAAAAATCTCCTGAAAAATGAAATGACTAATGACTAATGTCTGTTTTGCCTCGCTCTCAAAATGAAAGCAATTATCCGTTTATTTGTTAAAACAAAGCATTAGAAGAAGTTCACTAATTATTTCCAAACCTCTCCTCAAAATACTCTTTACAATGAAATGCTTCTGCTTCGGACTCGGTTAATCAGTCCTAAAATAAAGTCTATTAGGTGCTGCTAATTGAACTGAACAAGTCTATGCACGTCTGGAGTGAACCCTGAGTCACGAATCAAATCTCTGTCCTTCCATACAATATATTCCTAACTTTAAACAAACCAGTAAACAAAGAGACAAGCAATACCATAATATCTTGTTATATTTTAATTTATATTAATAAATATTTCTATTTTTCTAATTGTATATACTAGTTTTAAAGAAAATACTCCTTTACTGCAGTGATAAATACTGTTAAACAATTTCCATAGCTTCTTAAAACTTTTGCACAGTACTGTGGGAGTTCTTGTAAACTAAATATTATTTCGGTCTTGGTGTTGTTATAATGGTCTTATAGAGAAACTATTTGCGGAATTATAGTATGTCAGTCACAAAAAGCATTTTTTAAATGCTAAACATTCTGAAATATTACATTTAAATCACAAAGCCCCTGAAATCCCTCACGGAAATGTGCATATTCACTTTCAGTTACATGAAGGAGATCCTCACTTAAACCAAGGGGGTCAAAGATATCTCTTAACCAAAGCATTTACTGTTTTCCTGTAAGTCTACATGGAAAATCAGCCTCCTCGTCTGCAGGGGGCGGCATGCCTTTCAGCCCGACCGATTTCAAATGGTGCTAGAAAACTCCAGTCCACTCTGAACACCAAAGGAAATCAGTCAGGCTGGAAAAGGGTGAAGGGTTCTACATCTACACTGTTTGTGTGGCCCTGCAGAGCAAACACGTGGATCATATAAAGTGAACATTTTGACTGACAGTAGTACAACACAGAGTAATAGTGCAGAGTACATCATTCAGGAACGAGTGAAGGGTCTGACTTTCTCCATGGCTTACTTGGTGTAGAGTCTTTACATTATGTGGAGTTTTCTTTTTATTCTTTTAACACCATAAACTGAAAGGTCCTTCAGGAAACCAAAAGCAGGTCTTCTACAACTCCTTGAGGAATGTTTCCCCCTAAAGAATATCATAGACTACATTTATGAGGACTGAATGACCATTCTGCAGGAGTCTTCACTGATTTTGGAGCGTGGCAGTTGTCTCTTACAGTGTGTAGGGCCCTCCTGTGTCCAAAGTTGCACCCCTTCCTGGGAGGCTGAGGGACGCTAAAGTGTGTCATAGCAGCTTAGACACGGACCATCGGCCCTGAAAAGAGAGACATCCCAGAGCCAGCATGAGCAGCAGGCCTGTGTGAGAGGAGAGCAGTAATGAGGACGCATGTATACTTCCTCACACATGAACGCACAAGATTACACACGCTCTTGTGCAATATCAACCGGCATATGAGCAGGCACATGCTCCTAAAGTTTTTAGAGACATCATTGTGTCTTTACATAAAAGAGATTCTTACAGTTAAAAGCATTACATTTTACATTTAACCTCTGTAACATATACATTCTGTAATGTCAGATCTCTACTGACTAGTCACTTTATACCATGTGGAGAGAGTGCACCGGAACAATATTCAGTTGGTACAGCAAAAAGGTTTGACATTTAATTAAACTTTACTAAATAAAGAAAAAACCTTTTCTCACACATTTTATATTTTAGAGTTGCAAGCAGTTAACGTCAAAACTTAACACTGTCTATACAGTTCATATATGATATTTATAATGAACCTTTCAACCCAGAGAGGCACAATAAAGGTCATTTACATTTATCTTAAATGCACAGCGACAAAAAAAAAACTGACGAAAAGAAGTTAGAAACATTTTTATATTTTTGATGAATTGATTTTCTTAGTGAACGAATTTTTGTAGTTAGATCTACACCAGTATCATCAACGAAATTAACATGCAAAAATGCGCATTGTTGGGCTCTTTAAATCTTCAACTATCAGTACGGGACTGCAGTGATTTCTACTTTAATGTGGACTGCACTTGAAACCTGAATGGTCAGGTAAAAGCTTGTTGAAAAAAATATTATTTGGATAGTAAAACCCTCATACACACAAACAGACACACCCACACACACTCAGAGGGTGGGAGTGCCTTCAGTCAGACATGAATTAGGTCAACACTGAGCCTGCCACGTGCTCACAGGCTGCATTTCATGAATACTCATACAGTGACAACATTTCTATACTGTTTTATAAAGATTACAACACAGGAGCAAAGAGGTTTTTGCCTTTTGTCTTACAATCGAAACACTATGTTGACATGAACTGCGATCTCATTCTATATGAGATAAATACATGCAACAGTTTATTTCTTTGAGTTCTGACACATGGATTTTTGGAGGGTGTGTCCGCGCTGAAAGCATTACTCTTACAGGGCTGCAAGTTCATGCAGTGGTTCTGAAAGGTGAAGTAGAGTGTGATATGCTTGAATGAATGACCATGAAAATGTTGCTATGCAGTTTCACAGAAGCACTCTCATCTTTAACACCTGAGCTCATATTAGTTGACCTTAATTAAGACACAGTAAAATGTCTTTTATGTGCTGCAAGTCACATGAGTTCATGGACATTTAATGAATGAACAGCAGCTTTCAGCATAATCAGCCAAGAATAGAGGTTCTTCCATAAGCTGACCTTTTCGTTCTTTTGCACACAAAGAGCACAAATTGCCTTACACTGAAAAAATGGAAGGATTTTAAATTGTTTTTGGTTTGGACATATGTTCTCAAGGTAAATGTGTAACAAGTGTCGATTTGTCATTTAAATCTGGTGAAATGTTCTACAAATAACTGTTATTCTTCAGAAATCTCCTTTTCCCTAAAGAACGGTGCATTGTAAGGATCTACAGGCAACCAAAATGAGTTCTTCTATGGCATTGCTCGAAAGAAACACTTGCATGTGCACCATTTGCATGGTTAGCCAAGGAAAATGTCCACATTAAGGACAATTAAAATCTGTATGTATATCTGCATCCATATTTAAAAGTAAATTCATGTGATTGATGGCCGTTTCCATCTAATGCTTTCCATGCCCCTTGGCTGTTGTGGCTGGTGTGGTGAATGGTGCCATGCTAGACTGGCATGCTGACATTGCTCAAAAAAAAAAACGAACCAAAGATTCATCAAGACTTAAAGTCATTATAGACTTACCTCACAATAGAGTGCGGCGTCAGCATCTAAAGTCTTCTGTGGGTATTGCACAGTTCCAAAAAAGCAATAGTCACTGTGGGGTCTGACCATGTGCTCACCACATCATTTGCACTGAGTCTGTGTGTGTGTGTGTGTGTGTGTGTGTGTTTAAGCTATGAGACAGACAGACAGACAGACGGGGAGGAGGGGGAAGCATGGATGAAAAAATTATAGGAAATGGGTGAAGGGAAGAAAAATCTAGCTATAAATAAACAAGCTGGCAGATAAAATACTGAATTAATGAAAGAAAATATAAAAATAAGGGGGAACGAAGGAAGATGGGCATAGATGCAGTAGAAGAGAGGCTTGCATGCAAGCTCGTCTGTCTGACTGCAGCCATTCAGACAGCTCTGACAGCCCCCTACCCCATGCCCCCCTTAACTACTGACAACACCCCTGCACCCTCAAAGATACCCCCCAGTACCCCTCCTCTTTCTCTCTACTGCCTCCACTTCAACAGCAACAGCAGCCTCTGTGCTCTTTGTGCTCTAACTACATTAAATACATTAGACATAAAGTGAGTGTGGGTTGATTCCTAAAAAACGACTGGTGTTTACATAAGACTTTACTGATATTTGCTGAATTCTGCATAATTTACTGAATGATATTTTCTTCACTCAGATGATGGCTCATACACAGACATGGCATGAACAGCTACACAGATGCACACAATACATAAACCAAATCTACCCAGTGCAGATTGATGTATGTGGGCCTGGTATGTAAAAAAAATGACTATGCACAGATATATCAATGGCATTTTTCCAATCAATACCAGCATTACCATTAGCTATTTTAAGCCATTGTGCTGCACTTATCACATTGTACCGCACTTGACATGCTTATGGAGCATGATCTATACTGCCCTCTGTAGTCATAAAAGGCATACTACAAAGCTAGTGCAGGATCCTCAGTCAAAACAACCTGTAACGAGTTTCACCGCTGGAATCAGCTCCATCAGTTTAATGGACATTAGGTAGGAAGGCTGGAGTTTCAGTAGCTTGAGAAACATGTTTCCAAATCTCATTGGATAATCACTAAAACATGGTGCCAAATTGTAGAACAAAAGTGCGTTCATTTGGATAGTTTCAAGGTTTCAGTGTGAGTTTGTCAGATAATTAGAATATATTTTACATTGACAAACAGCGGGCACTCAAAAACAAATGATTTAAAAAGCCATTAAGACAGAAACAAACAAGTTAGTTCTCACAAAGTTACTGCTGTGAAGTCCGTCTAATTCTACACATTCTGAACAGTACTGTTCACATGTTGTCCATGAAACAAATAGGTCTTCACTAATTCCAAAACCCCAGTTTACCCCTGTGCATAGCACTTTGTGGGCACACAGCTGCAGATTGTAGGCATCTGTTGTTGCACAATAGAAGCCTCCCTCTTCTATATCCACCAATAGAAAGGGACACTACTAGACCACCACTGACCAAATTTACATTTATGGCATTTAGCAGACGTTTTAATCCGACTTCCATTCCATAACTACAGGGGACAGATTTCGTGGGGCAACTTGGGGTTAAGGGTCTTGCTCAGGAACCCAGAGGTTGGATCCAAACCAATACCCTCTTGGTCCAGGAGTAAGTATCCTACCCACTAAACCACTACGACCCCTGACATTATATGACCAGATATTATTTGGGTGGTGGATTGCATACTTTCATCTGGTTAATCTGGTAAGACTACAAAGAGATTCATCTTCAGGCTCAGATGTTTTATTTGCATTCACGTTGCATAACTTGGATAGTATAGTGTGACTTTGGAGAGGAAAAAAGCTGCATGTAGGCAATGTTAACTAAAAGAAGCTAAATTAATTAGTCTCTGCCATATCCTTCCATTATGACATATTATGCTGCCTGAACAAAGCTGAAGGTGACTACATATAGTAGTATGCAAATGTAAAATTATGGCTCTACTTGATTCCAGCCACCAAGTGGATCCACCAGTTGGCCTGGACGGTCCAGCCCCTCTCCACACACAGGTTGATTTGCTGCAGGAAATGCTGATGTGCCTCTTCCTCATTCTGTTCCTCCTGCAGCGCATTCCGCAGGTAGCGCAGGTCCTGCGCTGCACTCAGCTCCGGGATTCCCGTCAGTAGCATGAGGGAGAAGAGCGTGAGCAGCAATCGGGACTCGCTGCGAAGGGTCAAATAGGCCTGGATGCACGTTTTCTAAAAAGCAGAACAAAACCAGACAGTGAAAAAAAAAATAGACAAACTGGTGTTATGTAATATGACCAGAGCAGAAGTTGAGGCAAACTGAGACTTCATAGCAGAGTTTAATGATTTGACTGCTTCAACTGGTGAAAGGGGACTATTTGAATTGTGTTAGTTATGTTAGGACAAAAATTTTTAAAGTAGACCAACCATTTTCAGATGAAAAGACACAGACATGTTGTAACTTCTTGTAATGACAGATGGCTGATTTTTTTAAATTTTGGTAAACAGCATCGTAATGCCATTAAAAGGATCCTACAGAATTTTATTAAGGGTGCACTAGCATGAAAAGACAAGCATATCCAGGGACACAAAGCTTATCATATGTATCAGTCATGTAGGACTACAGTCACTGCAAGTCTCAGTACACAACACTTGGAGAAAACTTAAACATAGTAGTACCTCCCATAGTGATTTTTTAAACCAACCACTTCTGAAGAACCCCCCCCCCCCAAAAAAAAACCAAATGAAACTACAAAGACACTATGGCACTCTGTCTGGGTACCTAGCGATATGCTCGGCCCTTTGTGATGGGGCTATTCACCAATGGCAGCTAGCAGCCAGTGGCTTTAGCAGTACTGAGCAATACACTGGCAGCTGACAGCTGGAGAAAAAAAACCCCTGAAGCTATCTGGGAGTATCAAGCTAGCACAACAGTGACTGCTCAGAGCTAGATTGGTGTTTGAACCATCCACCTGCCCTCTGCGTGTGGTAACAAGATTCTCTGATTTTCTGGGTGGTAAATGGAATTTGTAGCAACACAGCTGAACATGGCACTGGAGCAAAAAAAAAAGAGTTGCACTACAGGATGGCTCAAGCTAAGAAGGAAAAAATGGTGCTGTTGGTAAACAAAACTATTGGTTGGTGAAAAACAGATTGGTGAGGCTGACAATAAGACCTAACCGGGGGACATCCAGGGCCATGTTAGCATTAGAGGTGCCAACATCACTGGAGCAATCTGCCGATAGAGCCAAAAAAGCTCATATACTTTGCCTATGTTCAGATAAAAGCAGCTTGTGGTCAGAGTAAAGTAATTGGACACCAAATGTAACTTTCAGATACAGAGATTCAGATACAGCATTCAGATACTGAGGCTTTCGGAGTTGGTCCCTCTTTGCAGCTGCTATAAGGGTTCCGCCCCCATGCTCGGGACTGTGAGGCTAATTTGTTTTTCTATAATAAACTAGATAATAACCGTGAATGCCCTGCAGTGGCAAACAGCTTTGGTTTCATATTTGATTTGATTAAATTAATGTAGAAGTTTACAGAAATATTTGAACTGCAGTTGTGTGACTGTGTTAAAGGGAACACTGCTGTTAAAAAGCCCTTATTTGTTTAAAGCAGTGGTCCCCAACCCCCGGGCTGCGGACCGGTAGCAGGCCGTGTGTGACGTGGTACCGGTCCGTGGGCTGTACAGGAAAAAAACGTGAATGTTACCCGTATTCTGCTGTCAATAAAGCTGCAAGTACACACTGGATTTACGTTTATTATTATATTTTAAAGATACCCCATTATTATATATTTAAAATATCCAAACCAGATGTTATTCCACTTTTGTTCATATAGCAGTACTTTAAAAAGAAAGTGAGCAATACACTAGTTTTGAATGAATTATTTAATTTTGCATATAACAATGCGATTAATTGCAGAAAACCATGTGATTTGTCACAATTAAAATGGTAAAATAAAAAGAAATTGTTGACAGTATTGACTGTCATTAATAAACCTAAATCTGCACAAAGCAAACATATTTGTCTACTCCTAAGAGTATTAAAAACAGTATGGACAGACTTAAAGGTGCGATTAATCGCAGGTTAACTATGGCAAACATGAGATTAATCGCAATTAAGTATTTTAATATACTGACAGCCCTAATATATGTATATATATATGCATATACAGACAGAAATGTGTACTTACCTTAAACCTCCGGAAGTAGAGGCTTGATTCTCCTTTCACTCTACCCATGACGTACAGGAAATCAGGAGTGAGGACAAAGGGAACTCTCTCTCTATTCACACCCAAAAAACTCTTGGTGTTGCCAAGGATGTGTCCAAAATCAATGTGGAACAGATTCCCTTTCAAAAACAAAAAGACTGAATCAAGAAGAAAGAACAAAGTTTCTTTCCAATCACCCAGACATAGCAATTACTACTAAAGCTGTCCATTTTAGATCCATTTTAGTTCTTTCATTCTCTTTCTTGCCAGATCTGCACTCTGAGGATAAGGTGTATGAATTGGCACAGTGTGAATGAATGGTCTCTCTTTTAAGAGTAAAATTTGCTCTTAGACTTCAATTTCTCCACTTAATGTCCACTCCTCACAGCATGAGTACTTATGGTGTAGGATACGTCATAACAAGAGCAGCCTGAGGCCCGTTTTAAAAGTAGACTCTTATCGAAGCTTGAGCTTTTAAAAGTCAATTTTATGAGTTAAAAAGTGAATGTTATGAGTTTTATGAGCTATTTAAATAGACCCCTTTCTTACCTTTGTTTGTTATCATGATGTTGTCATTGTGTCGATCACCTATGCCCAACACGTATGTGGCCACACAGTAACCAGCACATGACCTGACAAACGTCTCAGTTCCTAGGTATTGCTGGGGCATCAAGGATTATTGGGAGGGCAAAACCAAAACAGAGCCAGGGAAGGGATTTAGGGAATCAAAGAAGAGTCATACAACAATTGTGTGAGTGTGTGTATTGGGAGGGATGTAAGTGATGCCTCCAATTTATTAGATTAAAATGTGCACAGCCTTTTAACATTAATAAAATACGGAAAGTGTCAGTTTGAGTGGATAAATCACTTCATACCATCTCTTGTAGGGGACACTGTTCATTGAGCCATTCGTAAAGGGCATTATTTTTGAATGCCCCTGTGGTCCCTCCTTGATTCCTCTGAATCGCAGCAATGGTAACAGCATTCCTCACAATTTCAATCATACCTGTATTGCAGAACGAAACAGAATTTAAAATGCATCATATACGCATAAACAGAAACACAGCCCTTTTTTTAACTATTTTTCTCATGACCAAAACAAAAAACAAACAACCCCACCCACACACACACACATTTACATATCCGCCTAGTCGGATTAAAGTTGTGAGGAGTGTCTTAGCCCACACTGCCTTTTGAATGAGCCACAATCCGAAATGGTTGGCTTTGAGGGGTACAGAGGGGTTGGAAAATGTTAAAATGGTACACATGTGCAAAGAAATGTGGACCTCGGAGGAAAAATCTACATAAAATGTAAAACTCTGGCTTTAAATATCCATCCTCCACTAAAAGAATGATGTTTTTTGCATACCTATGTTATATCCTGTAGATATACAGCCATAGGGAACAAGGTTGAGATCCAGGCAGTTTTTCTGCCAAACTGAGTCAATCACCATCAGGGTCTAAAATACAGCAGAAAATCACACATAGCAGAAACATTTCCTTCAAAACGGACTAAATGTAACACGATTTGTTTTAGTGAGTTAAACTCTCAGCTCTAGGTGTCTTGTGTGTCAGACTGTTATTTCCAAGGAATGAGATAGAATAACATTTTAGGAAAAAATAAAAACAACTTTTCAATTTTGATTAAGAAACGTAAATTACAGAAATGAGCTTGTAGAGCAAAAGTACTGGAGCAGATAGGAACTTTAATATGAAGGTGGCCTAGTGGTTCTGCGACCAGAAAGTCCGGTTTGATCCCCAAGACCGCTAAGCACCGCCGAGGTACCCTGAGCAAGGTACCGTCCCCGCGCACTGCTCCCCGGGCGCCGTGTTCCTGGCTGCCCACTGCTTCACTTGGTGAATGGGTTAAATGCAGAGAATTCAATTTCCTCCGGGATAAATAAAGTATTCAAATTCAATGCACTTGAGCGGGTATGTGGCCAATATTTAGGATGCTTGTAAAATTTCTGGGAACGTTCTCTGAAAAAGCAATTGCACTGTCAGTGGGGTGATTTTTTCTGCCACTGTGGTGGTAAGCTCAACTGTGCAGCTTCAGTATCTTAAAATATAATGGAACCGTATTTCTCTGCAATTATAAGATGCACAGACCCTGTTTCTGTATTGTATTTTCTATTTTCAAATGCTGGGTACATAAGTACAGTCTCTATTTTTGAAAAACGTACCTGGATGATGAGCATGTCCTGTCTGAGGTCATCACCTTGCTTGAAGATAATACCAACTGGAGGTCCATCTGGAGCCTCTGACTTCACACAGGAGAACTCAAGCCAGAGGGGCTTCTTCTTGGAAGCCATCACTTTGCATTCTTTGATCTGTAAACAAAGTGTATACTGTGTCAGATTAAAAGCTGGAGTTTAGGACAATCCAGAGGAGCAAGGTTACTGCAAAACCTGAGAACGGTTTGAAACAAACATGTAAGATTTATCAGTGTTGTAGCGTAAAATATTATTACACAGAACTCACAAGTAGTTTGCCTGCTATGACCCGAGGATCAAAGGGCACCTGGAAGTCAGGAGGAAAGTCACACTCCTGCAGTATTTCTTGTAGTTTCTGTGCAGCTGACATAAACAGTACACAATGATATACACAAAATATAACATTTATTATTGGATATTCTTTTGCTTTTCTGTTCTAATATTCATCAGATTTAAAAGAATGTGTGCTCTCATTACCTAAAGGTGAAAGGGTTGTTTTTTCTGGATACAGCATTTTCACTCTGATGGCAGCATCATTTAGGGACTTGACAACTTGAACTTGTCGCTGAAAGCTTGTTAGCATGGCCTCACCACAGCCGAGGAGGTACGCCTCCATTATGGCTGCCATCCGTTGACGAAAATATGGACAAACGTCCACCTCACTCCGCAAGTACCAGAAAAAGAAATGCCCCACACGCTTGCTCTGGTCAACAGATTCCAAAAGTTAGAACAAACCACATCCCGAGACTCAAATGTACCCGTGTGGGAGGAGAAAATCAGATAAATTACCCTGAGTGCCCGCTGAATTAAGAATCTTGCCAGACTGCTGTCATGGTATGGCTCTACCTTCAAGGTCTATGGGACAGAAGATTTAACATAGTATTACAGAGCTCATAAAATGAACACATATCTAGTACAGTACAATTCAAAAGTGGTGGAAACCAGAAAAATGATATATAAAATCTGTTTAGCCGAGCAGTAGGTTTTAGAACGCACACAAATGATAATACAGTGAATTGTGATTTAATATCTATGTGTTTATTTAATTATCCTCAGACCTTCTCTTTTGGGGGCCCAGTAGTACTTTGTAGCTCTCATCTAATACCACAAATACCTGGTAAATCAGGAGCTGCTGATGGAGTTTCACATATGCAAGGCTGGAGGCAAACCTGGATTCTTCTAACCAGCTCACAAAACTTCAAGTATTTTTTATGAGCAAAACAAACGATGATATTATTTAATGCTTTTTTGTTTGTTTGCATTTATTCTTATGTAAATGTGTAATTGCTTACAGAAAGCCCCTTACTGCTCAGATAAATGACTTTCAACAGTTTTCAACAGATTTTACCACTATTTTTCACACATGATTTTAACACAGAAGCTCCCTTTACTCTTAATTGGTGGTCTTATTTTGCCTTGTACGTCATGGTTAAGTTAGGATTAGGGTTCTAGGTATTAACTTATATTGGATTTAATATATTTTACAGAAAACGTGCAGATCCTTGGATCATTGTACTGTCTCTCTGTGCTCCTGTCCTGGCCATGTAGTGTTTTGTGGTGTTTCTGTTTGTTCTTTCTGTTGCACCTTGGTCCTAGAGAAACATTGAACTGTGTACCTGGTTGAAATGACAAACACCTACTTGACTTGACTTGATAGAAATAGAATATTTTTGTAACATATTCTGAGGCTGTCAGATTTGCACTTATTAGGCTGATTATAAGAATCAATTAATCCTGTCTATTTTACCTGGACTAGCTGTAATAGGTACCTTAGTACCTCCTCATTGGACATCATCTCTAGCCTTTGGACGGCCAATCTCCTGACTTTCTCATCAATGTAGGCAACACTCAGCAGCTCCAAAGCTATGGATAATTCCAAGTCCTGAGGTTTCCACTGTTTCAGAAGCCAGTGAATATCTTGAACAGTACTTGACTGTAACCAGTTCACAGACTGAAGAAACTGTGGAAGATTTGAAGTGTACTGAACACTCTCCTCCTTAAACCTTTTTAGACTGTCTCTGACTTTAGGTGCAGTTGGAGAAGTCATAGTTGGTGAAGATGTATGAAGAAGTAAGCTGGGATCAGATGAAGGGGATGCTGCACTAGGAGGACGGAAGCTATTAGAAGTCATTCTACTCTGTGGGAGGACAACTGGAAAGCTGTAGCGATCCAGCAGAAATGTGATCGCCATGGATTTGGACACATCAGGGTCAGTGGCAGTGGAGAGTTTCTCTGCTTCATAGGTGAATGCTGCTTCTTCTTCTTTTGAGAAGGACCACATGTGCAATGTGTACATGCCCTGGCTCAGAAGAGACCTGTAGTCAATCAGCTGGAGGTTTACAAAGTATAATACATCTCCTTTTCCTTCTTGGAAGTCTGGAACTGTGCCTCCTGTGGTAGGAGACTTGGATTTAATTGTGGGATTAATTGTGAAACCTAATTTTGCCCCACGCGGTATATCCTTGAGAAGGATATCAAAGCTCAACCAGGTGTTCCACAGAACCTCCTCTGCAAAGATCTGGGATGAAGAACACACCGATGATATCACCTTGCTGCCATAAATAATTGAGGCCTCTACATGGACTGATTCAGGGACGTTGCTTGGCATAGCAGGGATATCGAATCCTATGAGCTTCACCCTAAATTTCCTCTCACAGTCCCAAAGTGAAATCATTGCAATCTCCTTGATTTCCTTACCCTCTGATGAGATTTCTTCATGGGTGCTAGACAGACCTGTGAAACTGTCAACCAGGGGCCAGTATTCCTCTCGCACTGTATCATTTGGAAGCGATGCTATGGTAGTCACAGTGAGATAAAGCTCCCGCACATTCTTCAAGCAGTTCCTGACCCAGAGGAATTCTGAGAGTTGGAAATCTCCACACAGATATTCCTCTTTGCCGCAGACTTTGAGAACACGACGAGCTGACCATTGCTTAAAAGACTGCCGTTTTGAAGGAATAGATTCCCAAACTATCATGAGGAGATTGCAAGGGGTATTATGTAAGTCAGCCTTTATATTAAGGCTCATATTATCATGATATAGTGTCACTGGCAGCTTGCGATTAAGTTGATCTTGCTGGTCTTTTGAAACTGGCACAGAAGTTGTCCAGGGCTCTGTGGCGTACGCCACAGGATCACGTCTTCTTAGCTCTTCCTTGCGTGACGTGGCAAACTTTCTACGGGCAAAACTTAGTTCACTTAAGCGGTTAGCTGCGGCGGTGTCTAAATCATAACCGATCAGTTCATCCAGAAGCCTCTGGTAGCATACCCTCTCTTCTGAGTTACTCTGTTTCGGCAACACTGTAATCCGGACAGTCCGATGTCCCTCCGCGTCCTGGAACCAGGGGGCATCCAGTGTTTGCAACACTTGATAGTCATCATAAATTTCAAACTCATATTCACCCTTGGTGTACAGCAGAGTATATTTCTCAGGATCCAGGAGTCCAAATGAGTCTGGAAACCTGTTGGTCTTCTGTACGAGTCTGCAGAGCTGCAAGCGGAGCTGATGAACAGTGCTCTGAGCCGGGAGTTTGACTTGTATGGCTTCTTGGTCTTCTGCAACCCAGGCACACTCCCTCTTTGGTAACTTGCACAAGAACACCAGGCAATTGTCAGACCAGCATGGACGTTCAAGGAGCTCTTTAGATATGGATTCTTGCCGCTGATATGGTTCCCATTTCATGTCCATCCTAGGTAGAACAGAAATGACATTATTAGGAAAAGTTTGCTTCTTTTAAAGTAAATACAGTATATTGTATCAGCTGCTTATTCAAGGTTGTAGTATAAATAAAGATTTGCTTATGGATTCCAGGTTATTTAACAAAGAAAAGACCTTCTGTAAACTTTATATTGAGTTTTATGGTTTAACCACGTGTTTAACAAATAACAAATAACAAAGTAGTACAACACTCAAGTTAATGTGTGTATTCACTAGACTTGTAGTCAAGACCGCCTAGACCAAGACCAAGAC
>JBBPDH010000130.1:18354885-18380953 GCA_037974565.1 Clupeocharax schoutedeni
AAAAATATCCAGCTCCAGCTCTTTAAACAAATAAATGAAGATATTTAAAATGAATTGCAAAGATTTAATTCTGATGATACTTGGAATGAGGACACTGAGACTAGACCTCAGTACTAATGATAGGTTTGTTATGCCAGCAATATCACATATGAAATTTCTCGTACACTAGCGATGACCCAAAGCGATGGTGAGCTCTATCTACCAGTACACAGTACACATAGGCTACTATTTACAAATTTTAATTTGTAAATACACATTATAAATCAGTGGAATTAGGGGTTATAAAATGCAAACCCCATCAAATGCTTTTAACATGCTGTAGCGTAGTTGCCAGGTGGGGTTCCACGGGGAGATCCTGTTTCCTCCCATAGTCCAAAGACATGTTTGTCAGTCCAACTGGAGACACTAAATTGCCCCTAGATGTATGTGTGTCTGCCTTGCAATGGACTAGTAACCTATAATGAGTGTTTCTTTGCCTTCCCCCCTGTGTGTGCTGTGACTCCAGCACCCCCTGCAACTGGTTGGCATAAACAGCTCAGAAAATGGATGGATTAATTATTTAATAATAACAAAAAGACAAGTCACGTAATATACATATGTAACATTTGGTCTATTTGTCATGTAAAAATGTCACATTTCTCAGTTTAGTTTTTGTGTGTAGTCTCATTGAGAACATACTTGCCCAAATAATTGCTTGGTTCAGTATTTATCTCACCTATTTGATGCCTCACCTATTTGATGCCTTCAAAGAGTCCTCAGAGTACTTGCTGGCATTTGAATATTCATTTAGAAGCTGATTATCTTTCAAATGGGTTTAAATGACTATTACTGAGGAACATGTGACAAAGTAGCCCTCCAAACTCATCTACCATTTATGCAACATAGACCTAGAATGTCTGGTTAAGGTTCAGAAGGTACTAAATTTGTAATGAAATCACATGTATCTTTGTGGGTTGTTTATAACGAACAATTCAGATGTCATACAGGAAAAGCACTTCAGCAGATAAAATAACATCAAGTGGAGGCAAACTGAGGCTATCACTGTACAGAGAAAACATGGAGTCAGAGAGAGAGGGAGAGATTTCACTTTAATATGATTATGAAAAGCTCCAGAGACCTACAGAAAATCAACAAAAGTTTTAGTCACTGACAGATAACGGTATACCTGTCACAGCAGTGGGTTTGAACCCCAGAGTGATTTACCCCAGAGATGACAGGCAGGCAGGCATCCATTTCTGTGTTTACTTTATTTACAAACATAAACATAAAGAAAGGAATCCTGGCTCAAGGGTCATTACAGACATGAACAAAACAGAGGTGTGTGGGACGATGGACCGATGACCAGGGTCCACATGAACTGAACTTGAATACACAGAACATGAAAGACAGAAACCAATCACAGAACATAATCGCAGAAACTAAATACAAAACACCTGAAAGCGAGAAAAGACCCAAACCTGAACAAAATATCAAAATAAAAGCCCCAAAAACTAAATCAAAACAGTGGCCCCTACAGGCCACTGGCCAAGCTGTGACAACACCTTTTTTACTTTATTTGTAAAGTACAGATTAAATACATAAAGAACAAAATTAAAGCACCACAAAAAGCTACATGTGCCCCATTAAAACCGTATAACAGAGTATTTTTTTCAGAATAGCAATAGGCTTCTTTTCTGTGTCTACCTATTAATTTATAAAGCAGAACAGCAGCAGAAGCGGTTTAGTCCTCATTATAGCTGACCTTCAGCACCACTCAGCACTTAAAAAAGAAACGGCCAATGTTCCACTTTGTACTTGTTACTGGATGGAAAGTACACTTAATAGTTGTTTAAGACTGATATATTTTATTTCATTTTGTGTGTGTGTGTGAGTGTGTGCGTGGGTACGGTTGTTCCATGGTCAAAAAACAACTCTTAGGTCATGTAACAGCAAGCAAGTGTTATAGTCAGGTTACTACGTAAAATATAAATTAATATTTTTACATCATCATCAGACATTTTTAGCATTGAATATATATATCAGTTAGCCTGTTTGGCATTGTTCTGACTGTATTCGAATGAGATAATAGTCCTGAACTGCTTATAATATAACACATTTTGTGTTCTATCATCTCTTACTGTGAGATACTAAGTGGAGAGTTAGTGTTAGTGTTTGTGTTTCTAAAGAAATTTGTTGCTTTTCAATGTAGTGATTAATCGTAATTGCAGCATATTATATGATTAGCTAGTTTTTTATGCTACATTAGCTGATAAATGTATGTAATAACAGAAAAAAAAATATTATTTACATCTGTTACCTTACACTGACCTAAAATATCACAACATTGCTCGCTTAATTTTAAAATCCAGCAGGTTCAGTGACGGGCTTCATGTATGTTCTGACTGCTCTCATTCATACAGGAATGGAGATGGCTTCATCGATCGAGAGGAGTTTGGTGACATCTTGCGCTCCACCGGTGAACCCATAACAGAGGAGGAGATAGACGAGCTCATGACAGATGGAGACACCAACAAAGATGGCAAAATCGACTTTGATGGTAATCACCACACCAATTACATACATATATATATATATACATATATACCACGTGGGTCCCTTTGAACTTTTTACTTGCAGAAGTTTTTGTTCCATTAATTCATGTTTGCATTCTCATATACTGTTCATTTTTATTATTTCTTCTACTTTTATAAAAATTTTTATACAATTGTATTTTATACCATTGTTTGATTACAAGTGTATTAATTCTGCATAACAGAGGTTTTGAGTTTCCAGAGTCCAGACTGTGTGTTGAAAAACATGTCTCACAAACATGCCACATCAGTGTAATGTTTTTAATCTTGTTCTTTCAGAGTTTCTGAAAATGATGGAGAACGTACAGTAAAGATCCTACATTCCACCCTTTCATCACCCAAATTAAGATCTAACAAACATTTTCAAGCAACATGGAGGAAGGTCAGCTTCATGGAAAATCGCGTCTCAGAGACAATAAGGAATGGCCTGAAGGCCCCAGAGACGAGCTATCCTTCTGGAACGCTGGCAGTTGGACTGTAGAAGCATCTATAAATAACCGTCCAAACCTTTTAAGAGGGAGCTACTTTCGCCTCACCCCCCCAAAGTCACTTCCCATTTGCCCCAGCTGTCCCCCCTTTGCCCCAGCTCCTTCTTAAGACATGATCTATCACCCCATCAAACCTACTTGTGCCCTTTGTGCCCCACCCTGTAGCGTTCTAAAATAAATCAGTCTCAGTATACATTCATGTCTTAGTGTGATGGTGAATGAGAAATCATGCTTTCCATTGATTAAGATCATATTTCTGTACATTGCAAGCGTGAATCAATTTCATTTTTGTGTCTCATTGAGAACATATTTGCACAAAGAAATGCTGTTTCTAAATGCCATTGACAACTTTGACAACTTTTCATATGTATGTTCGTTTAGAGATTCATTCAGACGGTTTTAAATGACTATTCTTGAGGGACGTGTGATGAAGCACCCCTCCCAACTCATTTACCTCAGCGCATCGTGAAGACAACTAGGGTTATTCCTACATGCTGTCTTCCATCATGCTATCCACATTTTCATTCTTACACTTACTCCCTGTCACCGTCTTCTGCTGAGTCACTGTTTGTCCACTTTTCGAAACATAACACTGGACCCTTCTCCTCTCATACTTACCCACTGAAGTAGAGGACTTTCAGGGACTTCATACAAACTTGCATGTTATCATGTGAAGGGATAAAAATGTATCTCCAGAGACCATACTGTGCCAACACCAACCACTTCGGTTGGCAACAATCATTTTCATCCGAGGCGCATAGGGTGGAGAGGAAAACCTCACATTTGCTCTGCACAGGTGTTTTCTTCATGATGACTAGCCATACGATCCTTTGACACTTGCATGTCTTCAGATGATGTGGGTGGTGATTAATGCACCATGCCAATGAACGTAATCTCCAGAACGGCAGAGCCATAATGAGGTGCTGCAAGCCAAACGCGAGGCTGAGGAACGTTCTTGAGGAAATTCTTCTTTTGAAACTTTGTGCTACTGGTGCAGGGTATATAGTCCATTACCTCCTCCCCTTCCCCACCCTATGAGCTTTAGGCTGCAACTGTTGAATCCCCTGCTCATCATCCCTCCTTCCATTTCTCCAATCCACTTGCTTATGATCTCCCTGTCAGGAAACACATGCCATAAAAGGAGTGCCAGGTCTGGAGTCTTCGGGCAGAGGGCTACCTGCGCTGCTGTTTGTTTTTTTGAGAAGGGTGGGTTGTAGTTTGAGAGACCCTCAATCATTTGCTATTCAGGGCACACTGAAGTTCTGCACGACAGCACTTTTTTCCCTCCAGGTTTATGGTTTCACTCTGCTTGTGACATGGGACAGAGCGCCTCCTCCAAGTTTATCTTCGCCCAAAGAATATTCTACTCATGCCATCATTCACATGACTTTCAACCCACATCCATGGGAAAAGGGTCTATAAGTCTTACCAATATTTGAGTGTTTCCTGGACCACTTTCAGCAGGCCAAAGCATGGCTAGTCAGAATGAGTTGAGAACATTTGCAGAGCTAAACTACAATCCCATTCATTTTCCTGGATTTTAGTTTGGTTAAAGATGTTCTCAGCTTGCACATAATGGCTTTAAAGTGTAATACCTTAGACATTTTGCCATGATTTCTGATTACTAGCCTAGCTAGCAAAAGCAACATGTTTCAGGTTCATACATTTTGGATGGAGAACTGATGGTAGTAGATATGCTATGTTCGGAGGCTTACACTTCCCTACATCATGGCAAAGCCTACAACTTTTCAACCCTCCACTGCCCCTGTTGACTGGAGACAATTAAATATTCTTTATTTTCAGCAAGAAGCAGAGAAGAATTTAGGACCTTGAATATTTTCCCCTTTCAAAACCAGATATTCTGTCTTACGGGCCTCGGTTGTACACACTGCAGATTTGGATTGGCCAGCAGCACCGAAGAGCCCTAAAAAAGCAGCCTTCTAATTCTGGAGGGGGCGTGTTCTCGCCCACCCGTTTAAAGTGTGTCTGAACTCTCACTTGACGTCTAGTCTGGCTGTTGAGGTGCGCACGGATTGACCACTCCGTTGGCCTTGATTGGTGGATAATAGTGGGGCAAGCTAAACCACAACCATGGTAAGAAATCAGAAAAAAATCATTCAGGTGTTTTGGGCCATCAGATAATTGATGGTTTTGGGCCATCAGTGGATTGTTGGGTTTTTTTTGTTTTAAAAACACAATGTTTCCCTACAGGCTCCTTAAATGAAAGTTACACATTGAATACAAGTTATCTAGAGCCTGTGGCATGCATTAACTCATGTCCCATAACACCTGAATCATCCTTCTGCAACTGCTATCATTTTGTACACAGTCGGTTTAATGGAGGCATGCAGATGTAGAATAGTAGTTTTTGTTTTAAATGGAATCAGTACCATTTGAAATATTTAATTACAAACATGATAAAAAAAACTTTTAGCATAAAGGCTATATTGATTTGAGTAAACTGAGTTTGTCTGTACATTTGATAAATATTACTTAACACCTCTGCTGTCGAGTTTGTAACATAGTAGTAGAGCTGAGCTGGCAGAGTTCCAGTGAGGTGAGATCAGGGTGGAGACCTGCCACTTGATACGAAGCCAGTCCGTGGAGAGTGTGTGTGTTGCCAGATTACTTGCTTAGGCGACACATTCCGGGAGTTAAATTTCGGAATTGCCATGTAGAGTCAATGACTAGTGATCCTTAAACCCGTTGATCCTTAAAATAGCAATAATGCACCAACTGCAGTGCACATAGCGAGGAAAAGGCCTTAACCCCTACTCCTTAAAGTCTTGGCTTATTGTTTAGATCTTAATCTACAGCCTCATTATTATTCAGTTTCTATTACAAACTGTATCATGACTGCTATGACACTAATTAGCACATTGTTTAATTCTGGGAGTGAGGAATTTGGCACATATATAGTGTGGGCCTACATAGAGGCCCTTCATGTTTAAAGGATTAAAAACATAAAAACAAACAAAAAACATTTTTCCTCCTAGCATTTCAAGAAATCTGAATTATGATGTGGCTATATGACTGGAAATGTTTAAATATGGCACTTTCACTAAATGCTACTATGTGGGTTTGCAGACTGATGCACAGCAGGAGGCCCGCTCATATCTGAGCGAGGAGATGCTTGCCGGTGAGTAGCTGTATTTGCATTAGTCTAATCTAGATGAGTGCTGAAGTGTTTTGATGGCTGTATATTAATAATGGTTTTGTCTCGCTCTGTGACAGAGTTCAAGGCTGCCTTTGACATGTTTGACACTGATGGTGGCGGTGATATCAGCACCAAGGAGTTGGGTACTGTCATGAGGATGTTGGGTCAGAATCCAACAAGAGAGGAGTTGGCTGAAATCATTGAGGAGGTCGATGAGGATGGTAAGGACAAATACAACACTTATAAAAAGGCCCACGTATGTAAACAAGCAGGCCCAGCACACTTTTTTAGGATGCTAGCAAGTGAGCACAGAATTTCACTTCACCTTGTGGAATCTCAGGTAGCGGCACCATCGACTTTGAAGAGTTCTTGGTCATGATGGTGAGGCTCCTAAAGGAGGACCAGGCTGGCAAGAGCGAGGAAGAGTTGGCAGAGTGCTTCCGTGTCTTCGACAAGTATGTCAAGGGACACATGCAGATACTTCTAGCCAGATAAGACGTGTCATCCGGTGTCCAGCTGACATCCGACTTCTTTTGGTTTCGCAGGAATGCTGACGGCTACATCGACAGAGATGAGTTTGCCGAGATCATCCGCAGCACCGGCGAGTCCATCACAGAGGAGGAGATCGATGAGCTGCTGAAGGACGGAGACAAGAACGCAGATGGCATGCTTGACTTTGACGGTACGACAGCCTTATTCCCTAATGACATCAAAGAGATGTCCAGATCTTAGCTCCATTATATACTCCATTACTGAGTGAATGGGTGGTCTATATGGGTCAGGTCTATTATGAACTGTTCAATGGATGTGCAAGAGCACTTGCAGCTCATCATACAGCAAATTATAGTGTTTGAATCATTTTAACTGAACCTTGTTGTGCTTTTTATTTTCCAGAATTCCTCAAGATGATGGAGAACGTGCAGTAAAAAAGAGACTCATGGACATTCCTCTCCCCTCTGACCCCCTGTCGACTCAACCCCATCCTCTCAGACCCACTCATGCCCCCCCCCTTACCCTTTTGTCCGCCATCTGGTCCGTTACCTCTCACTCCTCCATCTTGAAACAGCTTTGCCACATCAACAGACATGACAGACAGACACCCGGGTGGGGTCTTGCGAGGTTCGGCACACAAATGATCATGATCCTGGGCCGTGGTTGACCACCCCCAATGTTCCTGCAAGAGCCTGACTGTGGTGTGTGTGGCACACGATGGTGCCATGTACATCGAAAGCACACACCATGGAAGACCTCCACACTGCTGGGCGTTTCAGTCTAGATTTAGACTAGATCAGCAGCTTGTTATCGCTGCCTAGACCAATGCTATTCACACTTCACTGTATTTAAGAACACATGCTTGAAAGTACAGAATAAAGAATAAAATACATGCTCGTGTTTAGTTGGTCTGTTTAGTCAGATCTGTAAGGGTTTGTTCTGAGGAATTTATCAATAAAGCTTTTTTTTTTCTTTTTTCTCCCTAAAGTCTCATTGACCAACAGGATTTAAGGTTACTGGTTGTGCTCCAGTTTCTTTAGAGAACATATATACATGTAAAAGGGAAAAAACAGCTCTACTTGTCCAGAGAGGTCACTTGTAGTACTTTTAAACTTATTTTTGGCTGCCAGGAAAATCAGCCCTCTTCACTGTCTGTAATGAGTCATTGTGTATTTTTGTTCAAATACTTTTTACCTCAGCAAGACATCTCCAACTTTTGGCTGCATTGTTTACATGATAAAATCCCACCTCTTTGGGCAGTTTGATGTGAAATGCTGTTCTAGAAAAGCATCTGAAGAGGTTCATGCGTCTAAAAGCTCCCTTAAAGAAAGTATTCATGAAATGGTTTTTAATGCATTTCCTGATGCCTCAAGCATATTTTAAATTTCTTTCACGGCAGAGAGGCACATCCATGGGCTGCAAGACAAAAGAGTACCCCAACATTTTCAGGTTCAGATTTTATCTAGATCAAAATTACTTGAGGGTATGTGTAGGTTTTGGACAGCAGATAAAACAGATAAGCAATATTCAAATGCATCATTTCAATCATGCTGAAATATCAACGACATTCCCAATCGTGTATAAAATTATTTGATCAAAATACTCTCCCAAAGACAACTTTTCTGCATTTGACTTATTTAACCCAAGTTCTGTATATTGCAACAAACTGTCAGGGGTGGAGAAAATTTTGCTACTGAACATTTTAGAATCTTTACACTAATATTTTGATTTAAAACAAATCCATTTTGTCCAATCAGAGGGACTTGGGAGAAATGATTGCTAATGCAACTTTGAGATGTTACAACACAAAGAAAGGTTTGTCTTCAAAGACATTTTTAGGCCAAAACCCAAAGTTCTCTAACACATTATAGTATGAGTTGAGGCCAGTCAGATACTCCTGCTGAAATGCCATGATGCTTTTCCTCTTATATATTTATATTAGCACATTGGTATTTCTTGAATTACTAGATGCTTTTTAAACCACTTGGAGGTGCGCATCATACGTTTCGGTATTGGGAAGGAAACTAATTTCAAGTGCAAACAGATGTGCGGAGCTGTCTTTCTCACCCTTGGTCCAAGTCAACATCGCCCTGCACACTTCGGTGCTTTCCTTGCTTTAACACACCAAGAGCAGCTCTGTGAGGGGTTGTTAAAGGGCTTTTGCTTGGATCAGGTCTGTTGGGAGCAGTGGGCCATCAATGGTGTAGAGACAGAGTAATTAAGTGGTCTGAGGCAGATTATAGCAGAACTAGCAATTACAAACGTTCATTCAACTTTCATTCAAACACTTTCATTTGAGATTTACACGTGTTTTATTTAAAACGTCTAATTGTATCAAGCTTTGCAGGACAGTAAAAATAACAAAATAAAACGAGTCATTTCTACAAAAAAAAAAAGATCTTTGTGAAGTGATGTGTGCGATGATCTCTCACGATCCATAGTTTGCCTCGTCAAAAGCTTTGCGAGCTCTCTTCAGCTCTTCGTTCATGGTTAGCAGATCTTTGACTCTGGCAAACTTTCTGGGGTCCTTTCTTATTAGGAAGACGATGTCCTCCACCTGGACCCTGCCCTGCCGCCCGATGGACATAGCCTTGTGGGTCATCTCCGTGATGAACTCGATCACCAGGTCCTCCAGGATGTCCACGGACTCGGTGTAGGGGTTCTGGTCGTCTCCAAACCCGTACATCATGCAGCGTAGCTCCTTGGAGAACAGTCTCTTTCTCCTCCCATGGCCCGTCTCCATTCCGTTCCCCCCGTCCTCCAGATCCTCATCGAAACCTGGCTCATCGTCTTCTTCAGCCATGTTTACACCAGAAAAACGCTTAACACCCGAAGCCCCTGTCGTTTCAGCACCTACAACCAACACAGAGTCCACACAGAACATCAAAACACTGGGTCTTTACCTTACAGCATCAAAAAATGACCGTTTTATAAAAACCAACCTGAACATCAATGAAAACATAAACCCTGCGCCTCTTCTTCTCCTCTCTGGTCCTACAGGGCCGACTGAGGGCAGATGAACCTCTGCAGCCCCCTACAGGGCATTTAGAGACTCACATAGTCGATTTACACTCGAGCAAGGAGAAAATAAACTGAGTTTACCTTTTATCATCAGTTTTAAATATATACACTTCTACTGCACTTTCAGATTTATTCTATTTTTTTATTCTAATTACAAATATCAAATTACAAATAGGTTAAGATGATTATGACTTGATGAAACTAGCAATGTGTGTATGCATATAATATTTAAAAAATGCACTTTTAATGTAAAATATGCATGTTTAATATAAAATCAGCATTTTTAACTTAAAACATGCATATCACACACAGCATTTTAAAACCTGTAAAAGCTGCCAACTAAGGGAGTATATGATTGTATATAATACTCATATTTGACATTTATGAATGTGCAATATATTCATTACATACACCTGCTAAATATGCAATATATACATTGCACACCGAGACTTTTCTGACATGATATGTATGAATACACTGAAATATGTTAATAATAACTGCTGGTCCCTGTCGGGCAGCCGGCACAGATAGAGTACTGCCAGTCCCACTAAGAGAATTAGAGGGGGCAGCTTTTCACTCAGAGCGCCTCCTAGAGTTCTGGAGGGGGCACAGTCCCGACGGAGCGTGAAGAGTGGTCAATTTAATACTGAAAAAAAAAACACCAAAGACAAAACACGACCCTAGTAATATGTATCAGTGACGTGTTACTTTCAGGCAGACTGTGGTCTGGTGGTTATGTTTAAGTGGTCCTCATTTCCCGGGGTGCACTGCATGTACACGTCAGAGGTGCGTGGCTGCTGCTGCTGAAAGCCAAACACTAAAATATTAGTTTCCAGTAGTTCTGAGTGATTCTGGCTCCTGCTGGTCCAGAGGTCTGCTATTCATATGCTCATTATCAGCAGAGAGCTGTGGGGCTTTATGGCATACAGCTATGGTAACATAGCTTTTATCCTGTATCCAGATTCTCAGTGAACGATGTTGAGGTAAGATCACTGCTGTTTATCTGTTACAGATTGCACTGTTACAGTTTTTAACCTGTTACGGACAACACGTTTGGTTATTTTTTAACCTGTTACAGATTGCACTGGTACAAACGTTAACCTGTTACAGATACTGAACAGTAAGAGTTGGTCTTACGTTAAGTTTAGTTTTGGCAAAACAATCTGAGCCAAGTTCCTGGATCCTCTGACACGTTGCTCATTGTGGCCCATGTGTTCACTTGTTGATTTCTATTGGTCTTATTAGATTTATTAGAGTACCTGTAATCAAATTTGTCTTGTGGCAGCTGGGGGGCTAGTGGTTAGGGAGTTGCCCCTGCAATCAGAAGGTTGTGCGTTTGGATCCCGGGACTGCTAGTGGCACCACTGAGGTACCCCTGAGGAAGATGCTGCCCCCAAAGTCTGCCACGCACTGCCCCCCGCACCGTGTTCCTGGCTGAGCGCTACTTTACTTGGTGAATGGGTTAAATGTTGTTCACTCTGTGCTGTGGTGTGTTGATGTATGTCAAATGCACACTTTACTTGTACATTACTCCTTGTACATTACTCTTTATTTATCTAAAAGCAGACAGTAGCTGTGTTTTTGGGGTAGTATGTGTTGCCTAAGAATGGCAGGGTAAAGCTTTCTGTGTTAGATAACTTAAACCAAGTTTTCAGACTTGGCCAATAGGAATGTCCCCCTGACCATTTCCTATTGGACAGTCTTTGTTTTAGGCTTAAGTTATCGGTATAAAGGGAAGTCCTGCTTTGTGCAGTACCTCCTTAATTCTGCAGCCCAGTATGCTGGGACAGCATTGTGCTGTTATTAGATTATAGAATGTATGCTATTTCTATGACTTTCTAATTCTAATTTGAAATGCAAACCCGATCTATTCTCCTGTTCACCCTCCATTTATATGAATTTGAGTCTTAATTCTTCAGGCATTGTTTTAAAATAATTACACACAAATTGCGTTCACCCAATCCTTGGCTTTAACTGTAGTTAAGTGCAGCAGGCCTCCAGCCCCAGAGGGATTAGACTTTATTATTGTGACCGAGTCTTAAAAGACCATTTTTTTCTTCCAGTTGGTCTTCTTGTTCCTGTGGAAACGAGCAATAGCTGGCGAGTGGAGATGGCTTGTCCGGTGCCCATCATCTGTCGTGCACTCCGCACTGTGGGCTTGGTGCTCTTCTACTATGTCTTCTCTATTGGAATCACTTTCTACAACAAGTGGCTCATGAAGGCGAGACATTTTCCACTCTTTCATGCTTTAGACAGCAAGGACTTAAACGTTGTGTTCTCCTTTCACAAGCGTTATTTTTTCTGTCCACTTCAGTCAGTAGTCTTTGTCCTTGGTTCTCACTCTTCTATTTTTATTTCTAGGACTTCCATTTCCCTTTGTTCATGACCTTGGTCCACCTCACTATAATATTTTGCCTGTCGACGCTGGCACGATGTGCCATGCAGTGCTGGACACGAAAGCCTAGAGTTACGCTCTGTTGGAAAGATTACCTGTACAAAGTGGGACCAACAGGTAGGACTCTGTTATGATATCATCGTATGTGAGCTGAGTGCGATGAGGTAGCTAGTCTTATCACACCAGAATCAAAGTCCGCGCTGAGTCGACATATTCAAAAGCTCTTAATGGGTTTACCTGTGCTTGTCATTTGAAGAATCAGTGACTGACTGATTAAAAAATGCCTTTATAAAATGAATTAATAAAATGTCTATAAGCCAATTGTTTAGAATACTAACGTCTCCTATGGGAATTAGTTGGAGAGTAACCCTGACATAAAAAGCATAAAAAAAGAAATCAATGCTTTTTCATGTTTACTATCTTGCAGCACTGGCGACTGCACTGGACATTGGACTGTCCAATTGGAGCTTCCTTTTTATCACTATCAGTCTGTGAGTATGTCAATTGATTGCCAATGACATCTCTGACAACCTTTATTGCATATTTTCATTAAAGTAGATGCATGATTTTTTTTTAATAGATACATGCAAAACTGTAGTATTATCATTAGTAGAAGCAGAACTCTGCATCTTCAGTGTCAGGCTCATATTAACAGGATATACTCCATTTTTCTGCGTTCTCTGCAGGTACACAATGACCAAGTCCTCTGCTGTGCTTTTTATTCTCTTTTTCTCTCTGGTCTTCAAACTGGAGGAACCGGTGAGCAGCTGCTGTGGCTTTGTGTTCAGATTGTGTGGCTGTCTGGGGAAGTGCACACATTTATCAATTCATTGCAGATTTAATGTGTTTTTAAAACAAACTGTGTGTGTTTTGACATATCTATGAGAGTTGATGTTTTATTATTATTATTATTATTATTATTATTATGATGCTTCTTTTATTCTGCTTTTTTAAGCATTTTGTGTGTTTGTGTGCTGTTTTAGGTTTGTGAAGTTCTGTAAATCTGTAAATAACAAGGAAACTATAAATACAATTCTTTTCTTATAAATTCTTATAAATTCTTTTGTTAAATAATGTTCATCAGCATTAAAAGATATGTTAATTTCAACTTGCTTTAAAAGGAGTGTCAAAGCTGTATGTGATCATGGTATAGTCGAGGTCAGGCACACTCTGCCTTTATCTTGCTGAATGTAATCGTCCTCTGGCCTCTTGGTAGTGGATGGCTGTGGCATCACCGGGGATCAAACTATTGGCTAATGGCTAGCTGATCATGTAACAACTAACCGACCAAACTATCCTTGTTAATTTTCTTGGCACAGTATACTAATAAGAATCCTTTGGTGAGCACCTGATTGGTGTATGCATGTGACTGTCGTGCTTCTTTTAAAACACTCCCCTTTACTTTTCAGAACCCTTTCCTCATACTGGTGGTGCTGCTGATAGCAAGTGGTCTGTTCATGTTCACTCTCAAGTCCACTCAGTTTAACATGGAGGGCTTCATCATGGTCCTGCTGGCCTCCTTCATTGGTGGCATCCGCTGGACCCTCACCCAGGTCCTCATGCAGAAAGCAGAGCTTGGTGAGTCTCTGGCTGGCAGGGGGGACCCCTTTAACTCCCGTGGGTTTCTATAAGTCAGTCTCACAACTATGTATATTATTAATGTCAAAGGAGTTAAAATGATTCATAGTGGTCCTATAATTATAAACTATTCCAGTTGGATAATAAAATTGTAACTGTTTGTGTTTGAAGTTTTTTTTCCTCTGATCTTGTATGCAGGCCTCCAGAACCCCATTGACACCATGTATCACCTTCAACCACTGATGTTCCTGGGTCTTTTTCCACTTTTTGTTGTGAATGAGGGTGAGTCAGATAACCAGTTTTCTTTTGCTATACATCACGCCATTTAGTGTTCAGCTCTTATCTTTTAATAACTCTTAATATAGCCAGGATATGACTCACTGCTGTCTTTTTTTTTTAACTTGCGCTGATATTCTGTCATGTTTTATTTATGCAGTGCTTTTTGCAGTAGACCTCTCATGTCTAGATCCCTATTGAATAATTAGATCAGTATAGTTTTGTTCATTCACAGTGGGTTTCTCCTCCTCTGCAGGCATGTGTTCTTTTGAGTCTTTCATAGAGGAAGCTTAATGAATGAAGTTCTTGTAATACCAGGCACAATAGTGTACATTTATTATCCTCTATAGTCCTCACATTTGAAGTAATCACATTTAACGGAGAGGATGCTTTAATTATTGCTTAAATGGTCTAATAAAAATGTGTATGTTATGAAATGTAGATATGATAACAGGGCCTTTAGAATGTGTTTGTGTCTCTTTTTTGCATATTTCTCACTTAATTGTTTCAAATTGTCACTTTAAACACAGAATGCCTGTATGAACTGGAGTAGGTGTTCAGGTGCTTCTGTCATTTTATTTCTGTCTTGATTGGACATGCCAGGGTCTTTCTTCTTCAGGCTAAGATTATAATGGCTGTTGTAATCGCACCTACTGGCAATATTCGTTATTTTTTTTAATTATTGTACGTAGATACTTAGCTGCTCGGACCTGAGCAGTTTGAAATAATTGACAGAACTAGGAATGCTGTATGTGGTCAGCAGTCCTTGATGTGAAACTTAAACACAATAGGATTGGCCGAGCCCACAATTCAAAGCACAGCTGACCTCCAGTTAGAGAAACTATGGTTGCACTCGTGTTCTCCTTGTCTTATACCGAAAATCTGACACAATTGTGGTTAATATGCAGAAATACAGAAAATCAGGAACAGTCTGGTCACTTATGTTTATGTGTAACTGGAAGTGGGTTTGGTCCCTCTGTTATGTATTTAATTTTTGGGTCTAAATAATGTCTGTATATATGTGAGCAGGTTTGAGTTTGGGCACCACAGAGAAGCTGTTTCGGGTGAGCGAGCTGCACCCGCTGCTCTACTCTGTCCTGACTCTGTCCGTGGGCGGCTCGCTGGCCTTTGGGCTGGGTTTCTCAGAGTTTCTGCTCGTCTCCCGCACCTCCAGCCTTACGCTCTCCATTGCGGGGATCTTTAAGGTGAATACAAATACAAATCTACTAATTTAACTCATGATAATGTCATGCCCTGCCTCTCCTCTGATGCTGAGCACAGAACTGTCCCCTGCCGATATAGCCATTCCGTTTCAGGCTTTTATATTAGTTGGAGTAAATTGGTGATTTTACTTAAACAAATCACTAACAAAAACAGTATGTCATGCCTTTTTCTCATTGAGGATAGGTCTGCTTTGCATAAGAGATCTCAATGGGACAAACCAGATTTAGGTAAATAGCTTGCTCTGTTCTATAAAAGGGATGTGCTGAATCCAGGCATTTGCAGCGGACTTCATTGAGTTGGTTGCCCTGTATACCTAAATACTGGAACACCGTGAATGCTAAACTCACAAGGAAGTTGAAATAAATTAAAATCTTTCCCTGTATTTCTATTTTTGTTGTTTGTTTATGCACAGGTGGTGTTCAAAATAAAGTCATGCTGTCTATTAGTTATTTATTGGATATTTTCTTTAAATAAACCATATTTAAATAATCTCTCACTGTCTCTCTGTCTGTCTCTATCTAGGAGGTGTGCACTTTGCTGCTGGCAGTAGGGCTGATGGGTGATAAAATGAGCACAGTGAACTGGCTGGGCTTTGTTGTCTGTCTCTGTGGGATCTCACTACATGTGGCGCTGAAGACATACTACAACAAAGGTAGCATTTGTATTTTTATTTTTTTTTACCCATGAAATCATCAGCCTTGAAAACACGTGTGGCTGTTGAAGCGCCGGTGTACCAATTCTGAGACATGTGCAAATCATTTTCAGTAACATAATAGAATTGCTTGAACTGTATTTGCTTCTGTGAGATTATTCTCTTTTCTGTTTCTATGCATTGAACTGAGTAGGCCTGGCCCATATAACTCAAATACTTGAGCAGTCGTTTTATAACTCTGGTTTTTAAATGGACATTTTTCCAAGCCACAAAGTTTGCAGACTAATCTACAACACTTCAACTAGACACTGAAATGCTGAGGTATTCCTGTAATTCTTATTGTTGGTGTACAAACAATCACTATAAAGAATTTTCGATTATCTTTGTGCTGTTTGCTTGCTTTCCAGGTAATGGCCCTTCATTAAGACCACTAACAGGCAGAGACAACCCAGACATGGAGCTCCCGCTTCTTGCATCCAGAGAGGATGCCAGTGATTTCGAGGAAGAGGAGGGTTGAACTGAACAGACCGTATGAAACTGTCAGTCTCCAGAATGAAGGAAAGGAAAACTTTTGCATCGTCTCCTTCATAAATGGCAGGATGGACTTGTAGACCCAATCTGCAGGAAAAGTAGCACAAAATGGTACAGTGAAGAAAAGCTGTTGAGTAGACCTCAGCCATGGGTTACGCAAAACCAGTGATGTTTCTAGAACAGAGATGCCTGTTATTCCATGCGGGAAGGAGGAATGCTGCAATAGCAGCTAAAAGACTGTTTGTGATGAGGTCTGGGCTTTGTGATTTAATTTATACTGCGATATGCATTTCAGAATTCTTCCATCATCGGATGTTCATGGTCCAGCGTGTGATTATATGTCAGTAGGACCATTCCAGGTACATGGCACTGTAACACATCACTGCATCATTTATTTATTTCTGTTGTGCAGCCTTAACCAAATTGACATCCTCAGTCTGGACTCAGGACCAAATTCCATGGGGCCTTATGTCTTTCTGTTTACACGAGAACAAACTCTTTTACTACTAAACAACATTTCACTTTACAAATATGTCAGAAAATCAAGCACTAAGGACTGGTTATCTTGACTGGTGTGAAATAAACCATTCATGACCGTATTGTGTGTTAACAAATGTCTCTGAAATGCACAGGTTATCCTGCGTGTGTGATGATGTGTGTGAGCTGCAGATAAAGGTTACAGAGCAGGCAGCCGGAATTAGATTTACTCATTAGGATGTCCCTGGCAAAGGGGAAGTCTGCAACGGCTTGACTAACTAGGTTTACTTGAGTGTTCAGCATATTAACCTGCAGTCAGAGGGCCTATTCATAATTCATCAGTCTGCGTGATCACGGAACAGGATGATGGTGGTTTTGGAAAGTGAATCGAGTGGTTTGACTCATCTAATATGTAAGATGCAGCTTCAAATGTGAGGTCCGAGCTAATTTAAAGATTGGCTTGAAACAAGTCCTGGCAAAAATGACCACCTCAATTTAGTTTGTAGTAAATAAACAAATGACAAATCATTTTCTTTAATATCTGATCACCATAGCTTTGTGAACCACACATCAAACTAATTCAGTTACATTCATTAGTACATTGGGGAAACAACACAATTAGACTTTTTTGAGGTATGGACTTGTGATCCCACTTCTGACATGATTTTGGGGCAGCTGGTGGCCTAGTGGTTAGGGTGTTGCTCCTGCGATCAGAAGGTTGTGGGTTCGAATCCCCTCACTACTAGTGTCATCACTGAGGTATCCTCATTGGTGGCAGCCCCTTGCTTCACTTGGAGAATGGTTTCACATTGTTCACACTGTGTGCTGTGCTACAATTCACGTCATGTTCTACAAGCTGGTTCCAGTTTTCTTGGATAGCAGGCATCAGATCAGCTTTGCAGGATGTTGTGGATCTGGACTTTTGGCTGGCTGTGACATTGCGGTGATCTGCTTTTTCACAAAAAAGCTCTTTGCTTGGTGGCGAGATGCATGATCACCCTGAAGAACATCTTCGTAAAAACAAACCCGTTTTCTATCAGCGGAAGCATAAAAGTGTCTAAAACCTGTGAATCGACTGAATAAACTGATCTCTCCAGTCATTTCCCCGACATGCAGCCCTCGATCATGAGTGAGGAAATCAGGCCGTCAACATTGTATTTGTTTAGAACAGCACCAGGTTAATCACTATCACTTCAATCCAGTCATTCACACTCTCTCACATCACACTCCGATGTGACCTTGTCCTCTTTTGTTTAGGTTTTAATGCTGCTCTTCCCATGACAGTTCTAATTCCCATTTCATTCTGCCCATTTCTTACATAAACATTGATTTCTGGTTCCCTTTGTTTTTTATTTGTGATGAGTTGTCTGTTCTCAAGGCTTTGATAAGTTTTCTGTCTTGAGGTTTCAATGTCTTCCCTAGTCAACCTAAATGTTTTCCTTGTAAAAAAAAAAAAATCACACACAGCTGGCTGGGGGAAAAAACCTCTTTTGTCACACTTCTCAATGCATTTATTTCTTCATGGACTGGTATGATCATTTCCTTTGCTTCAGTTGACTGCTCTCTTCTTGGGGTCATGTTTCTAGAATCCAACAGCTCTTTCATTTCTGCAGGCACCGCAGGATAATCTGCATTTTTAGACTTGTGTTTGTTCTAGAACAGGAAAACAACTACACACAAATGCAGCACATACAAGGCCAGGGTGTGGCTTTTAACTTCCAGGCCTGGAGGTGTTGGGGTCCTTCATCCGGAGAACAAACGGCATTAATTAAAATGACTACAACTACAGAGTTAGTCGGATGAACATCCTGTAAGTGTGGTAAGTCCATCGTTTTTGTCAGCTCTTGGCACCACCTGTCATCTGACTAGTATAAAGTGACATTTAACATTTACAGCATTTAACTGACGCTCTTATCCAGAGCGACGTACGCCAGTGCTCAAGTCCTCATCTGTTTCTTAAACCTAAACTTAAATCAACATCCACTGTTCAACCAAGCTACTGCACGCGCCGTACACTGAAACAACACCTGTCAAAGAAAGTCCGATATACATGTCATTTTGGATTCTAATGATGGCTTTGCTTAATTTAAAAAGCAAAAATATGACATTTTCCGCACACAATCTTAATGCATCTTTAAACCGATTTCTAACAAGTGAATACTGACTCAATATGTAAGACATTGAGTTATCACTTAAAAAATAGTAAGAAATGATTTAAAATGTTCTGTTGATACTCATGTCTTTATAAAACCTAATAAACAAAGTTTATTACTATTAAAAAAATAGTAAGAAATCGATTTTTGCTGATAGTAAACAGTCCACATTTTTTCTGTGAAGATCCATTTACAACATTTCTTGGAATCGAAGGGAATCAAAGGTGTTTTTGTTACTGTACCTTTAATACTGATATGAGTATTTATCTTGTGCCTAAGGAAACTCTTCTTATAACTTCAACCTGAGTGGGTGGGGCTAAGAACCAAGTGAGAGTTGATTAATTCAAAACAAGCTGTTTTTGTCAGTATTCTGCATCCATTTTTACATAATATCCATGTTTATCCTTAGTATGGATACGATCTTGTTTACAGATCAACTGGTAAAACAAAAAGGCAAGAGAAATTTAGATGCTAAAAGTTTTGCTTAGCACGTATACACTGACAAAGATTGAATTTAAAGCATGTAATTTTCTTTATACTGGTTGCCATTGTCACTATATTATTTTTCATCAACATGGTGCCAAATTACTATTTTATTTATATATTATGCAAAATGATATACTTTTCCCTCGGTGTTTGCATGTGATGCATATAAGCAATACACTAAATAGAAAAAGTATTGGGACACACCTGATTTTCAGGGTTTGCTAGGCCCCCTAAATGTTTAACAGGCCAAGACATTTTTGACAACACTGTGCCTTCAACTTTGTAGACACAGTTTGGGGAAGAACATATTCCAGCACGACTGTCCCCCCAGTCCACAAAGTAAGCTCCATAAAGACATGGTTGGATGAGTTCATAGCTTTACTGGCCGCATAGAGCCCTGACCTCAACCCCATCCAACACTTTTGGAATGAACCAGAACGGAGATTGCCAGACAGACCTTTTCACCCAACACCAGTTCTGAGCTCATAAATGCTTTACGGGCACAAATTCCCACAGGAACTCCAAAATCTTGTTAAACCTTCCAAGAAGATTGGCAGCTGTTATAGGTGGAGAACCAACTCTATATTAAAGTCTTAGTATTTGAATGTTATGTCATTACAGTCTCTGCTGATGGTCAAGCGTCCCAATACATTTGTCCATTTTGTGAAGTTGCCACTGTCACTTATTTATCATCGATATGGTGCCAACTATTTCATTAATATAAGTAGTATAAAACAATGTAATTTGCCTTGTGTTTGCTTGCAGAACTGATGCCCATTTGCTATAGATTTGAAATGCAAGCTCACTGTTGGCTTGCAGACAGCTCGGACCATTTGAGCACTTGTTTAATCCCAAAAATGTATAAAATGTCTATATTAAGACGTATTTTCCAACAGCAGTGCAGTTCTTACAGGCTTCCAGCAGACAGTACTATCACATTCTTCTCACAAGACATTTCCCCGCCCTGATTTCAGCAGAGGAAGGTAGAGGAGGGTGTAGAGTTTCCCACCTAAAACCACTCCAGAGTGAGGACTAGATCAAGGAACAGATAGGGTGAACCAACGGAGCCCCCGTATATTCACATCCCCACCTGAGGAACACAAATGACCACTTAAAGCCTGGATACTCGGACAAAGGCGCACAACCTCAGGTAAGAAAGCTTCCTTCTTTCTGACTCTGCTCAGTCAACTATCGAGAATCTGCAAGACTACTTTATGATTTTTTTTTTTTTTTGTATACACGAACACATAGACTAGACTAGCGTGACCCTACAACTTGCAAATGCAAGTGCCTTAGGCAGCTTATAAACCTACGTTAAAATATGAGGAGTTTCGGGTTCATAAATCCTCAAATGTTCCTTGCAGAGCTGCCGTGAAACCTCCAGCATCTAACAGCATAGAAACTGACGTTTGTGAGGCACTATTATTTTGTCGCGCTTCTCAGTGGATTTATTTCGTGAAAGACTTTTTATGAGCCTTTCCGTTGTTTCGTATGACAGCTCTATTGTTGGGGCCAACAGCTCCTTCATTTCTGCAGGCAATCTCATTTTTACAGCAGAATAATCTGCATTTTAAAACCGGTTTGGTTTAAGGAACGTAAATGATAAAGGGATTCCAGTAATCAAGATAAAGAAATGTAGTACTACATTGTAAAATAGCTGGGTGAACATCATCTAAGTGATAAGGTGATCCCATATCTGATCCTGGCAAATGGAAAGGACAGGGATGCTGGAAAAAGATATTTTATATATTTTAAACCGATTCAGATTCTTCCCATGTCCTCCAGTAATCATTTTAATCAATTTATTTAATAATAGGTAATACTAGCTTAAAGTGACATTTAAAATGTAATTTTGTTTTTGAAAAGGTTTTGCTGATGGGATAAACTTATTTTTGTATGACTACATTTTTGACACTTTTCTTATATCTACTGAACACCACTGTGTTGTGATAGTTCTGCATCTCAGTAATGCGTTCTTCAGTGATGTTTCTCTAGGTCACAGAGACCATGTTAGTCCGAATACATATCCAATGACACACTTTGGTGTAAATCCGCTGTAAAAAAAAATCTATAACAGTATCATAAATGTGATGTACACCTGTACATCATACACTTCACGTATCTTTTCCTTAATTCTGTATAAAGACTCACATGTAGGGCTATAACTTCACCTAAATGCTGCATGACTGGCATATTTGTGTGACTAGCTAAACTGTTTTACTTGTGTAGTCCTTATCTATCAAATGGTGTCGGCTCTTCTAATCAGGAAATATGACATTTTTTGTTTTTGGGTTAGAAAATGAATCAAATGCAGACATTTTAGCGCAGCTGCGACCCTCAATAAATATTCTGCTCTTATGCAGTACAGTGCGTAAATACCTCAACAAATATCAATGTGAAATTTCAGCCAAATCTAATCTGTCTAATATGTTTCACACGAGACCAATTTAATTGTAATGTTGTGTGAAGATGCCTTTATATTCTAACTTGGGACAATGACAGGCCTTAATCGGTTTATTTTCTCTCAGTTACTTCCAAACACACATTTGTAAAGATTAAAAAAAAAAAATTCAGACTCCTTGTTATGAACTTCATCAACAGAATGGAGTTAAAATGGTCTGTGCTTTGCTTTGCTTCCGTGACTGGATTTTCTTTGCCAATCTTTAATGTCGTTATCCAGACTGCATTACTTTCTAAGACACTAAAGGATTTGAGAATGTACCTGTTTGGTTCAGAGATTTAAGGATGTTTTAATGTGTGACCTGATCATCATTCTCTGGTTTCAGAATAGTAGTCTTGCTTTATTTAGTCCTTGTGCCACATTCTACTTCTGGTTAACTGCTTATCATTGAGAGCTGGGATCTAATGAAGCATGTAAATGTTCTTAAATCCTCGCATTATAATTATAAGGTTGTTTTTCACGTCCTTTATTTTTGCCTGCTCTCATCTCTAATTTCCTCTCTGTCCAGGCCCAATGGCAGTCATCACTGGGATCATTCTCCTAATGCTGGCCTCTGAGGTTTACACCCAAGGTAGTGTACTGATCTTTCCAGTTTTACTTAACACTTTTGAGTACATTTGGAATGACTTCTATGTTAAAGATGAACCGGGTTTTTTTGAAAGTCACCTTGGGAAAATGCAGTATCTCCTATGTCATATGTCATTCACCAGCACTCCAAGGTAAAGACTTCTAATGTCTGCTTTTAACACTCGGTGGTACAAAAATATCATTATTTAACCAAAACCTGCTCTTACTGGGGAAGACACCAAGGCCCCTGTTCACAGCTGGTATTAACATCCTAATGATTTGAAGATCTCTGGACAGCATGTAGAGACTTGAACTGGGTCCAGTGTGTCTTGGATGCACATTTTTATCCTGTCATTCAAACCTTCAGAGGAGATGCTTATGACCACAGAACATTTTACCTTTTATTTTATGCCTTGGGCTCTTATCCAGAGAGATTAGACTTCTAACCATAGTACAGAGGTGGGGCAATGTAGCATTTGGAGTTTTTCCCAAAGACGACGGTTACATAACATTTGTAGTGTGAAAGCATGCCTGACAACAACAAATCAAGAAGCAGCCTCGTTCTTTTTCTCTTCGCCTGTTAGAGATGCACTGCACATATTCCGACATGACTCACCGGAAGTGACGTAGTAAATATGCACAGTCGAGACACATTAATACCAGCTGTAAACTGCTCTAGCTCTTGCTGTCTACCTGCAATCAGACACATTTTGAACACACGTTAAATACGAAATGACTGTTAACCATTTTAAGTTTCTCTTCTTGCTAAATTGAAATACCAAGCATTCAAAAAAGGATAAAATAAAAAGATGTCCTCAGGCTTTTGACAGGCAGGGTATGTCGAATCCTTGAAGAAAGCCTGAAGAAAGAATGACCTGGAGAAATTCCTGTATTTCCATAATTGAGCTCAAATTGATTTCCGTTTTTTCCATGACATACACAGTGCCTTCAGCACTGCACACGAGCAGCGACTTTTAGACAGGTTTGTCTGACATGCAGGCTCTTGTAAGTAATCATGTTTGCCCAGAAAAGCTCACTGAAACACAGCACTGTACAATACCAGAGTGCTCTAGAGCATTTGCCCTTTCCCTTCTTACACATAAGTCATGAGGTAAAGGTGTGATCTATACTCTGCTTTCTCATTATACTGATAATACACAGTCTGTAGTGTGTGAGGAAGGGAGAAGTCCCTGCAAATACTGGTTAGGATCAGTTTGTAGCACAGGCTGTACATTTCCCAACTGATTATAGGCCGTTTTAAATCCACCTGTATTAGATGCTGATGCATGCAGGAAATCTGAAGATGAAAGCATGAATATGGTTTTCAGTGTTTGAAGTTGCCTGAATGAACACACACATTACATTTTTGATTAAAGGATCCGATGCTGCTCTGGTGTTGTTGATATTTCATCCTTCCTTTCAGGATATAATGTGTATAGATAAGTCAGCATTCTGTTTTTGAATATTCAGGCAAGCTCAGATATGTATGGAAGCTTGGTAATATTATTTAGAATTTAAGTCAAAATAATGACTTATCTTAAAATAATGACTTACTCAATCAAACATTTTGAGTTATTAAGTCATTATTGTGAGATATTCAGTCGGAATTTTGAGACTAAGTTGTCTTATGTTGAGATAACTAAGTCAACATGACTAGTTATCTCAACGAATAACTAATTCCAACATGACAAAATAACTAAGTCATGTTGGAATTTTGAGATATTAAATCGAAAATCTGAGATATTATGTATGTTTTGAGATATTAAGATGATATTTTGAGATACTTAGTCATTAATTTGAGATAATGATGTCAGTATTTTATATATATTTTTATATATTCATATGTATATTTTTAAATCATGCTGGTGAAACGGGGCTTCCATAGCTATGCTGCTACAGCTTGTTTTATACACTGAAAGGTTTCTGAGCCAAATACAGACTCTTGAACTTAACATAAGAAGAGGAACCCTATGTGGTGAGATATATGTGTGATGCACATTTATACCACAAAAGAGTATGTGCTAAATCAGTTTAAGTTATTTTGTATATCATATATAAATTATATTTTATATATGATATATTAAAATATCTGATCATTTCTAGAAAAACAACAGTGGTGCTAGATTTTAAAACACAGTTATAAATAAATAATGTTGTTGATTTTCTCAGTGTTTTACTCACAAACCTAACTGTGCTCTCATCTGTCGTTGGTTAATATTTTAAATTGCGACAAAACTGCCTTATTACCCAGTTCTACGCCCATTTTGAGACTGTTTGCGGGCCCACTGCTGGCCGCTTTTGGTATTATAGACAGCTTGGTGCGGCTCTCCTCTAACTAGAACCAGTAATATTTTGTTTAGGTCCATGTGTGTCTTATGCACTGTGCCGCTGCCACCATGACACACTTCACAGCTGCAAGGCTCTTTTGATATTTTCATTAGAGTGATTTATTTATTGCTCACATAGTGTGTCTGTCGTCAAGATTGATGGCTTTGTTGACTTTGGGCAGAAAACCTTATGCTGTGTCTGATCCTTTGCCAGTTGCTCCTGAAACTCTGGGTTCCGCCGCTCTCCTACTCTTTCCACTCCCTGCTAAAAGAGGACAGAGCCCAAGAGACAGGCTGACACAAAAAGAGGCCTTTGGGCTTCTGGAGGTCAGCATTGCTGCCAGTCTCACTCTTGTCTGCACTCAGATTCTGACGTCACATGACCAAGGCGCCTTCATGCTAACCTTCAACCTCTCGAAAAACGGATTTCCTGTGCCCCTCGTCCCCCTATGGCCC
This sequence comes from Clupeocharax schoutedeni, assembly GCA_037974565.1. Taxonomy (NCBI): domain Eukaryota; kingdom Metazoa; phylum Chordata; class Actinopteri; order Characiformes; family Alestidae; genus Clupeocharax; species Clupeocharax schoutedeni. Next base: position 18,380,197 of record JBBPDH010000130.1, read on the forward strand.
TGTAGGACAGTAAAGACCCTGCTTTGAGTGATCACGGACAGCTGGAGTGGAGAGGGATGCGTAGAGACAGGAGAATGAAAGAGGAGGATTGTTGGAAGAGAGCGTGTGGAAATTATGCAGATCAGCCGAAGACAAGGGCAGAGTTGAGGAGGGGATTTGTGAGGGAGGAAAAGAGAGGAGTGACCACAAGAGGCTCCCAGCGTTTTACAACCACTCTGTGGAGAAGCAAACAGAAGGCATTGAGATGTTGTTGCTGTCAATGACTTTGATCTTGAGGCAGTTCCTCTGTGTCCCGCCCGGCCCCCTCCAAAACCCCCACTCCATGACCTTCTTTCCCATGAAACTCTGTAACTTGCAGGCTTGTTTTTGTCCTGCAGAAGTCTGTGTAGGCCGGGTGCCTTTTTCATTGACACGGACCAAAAGTACCCAAATGCTCTTCTAATTAGTGGATTCAGCTATTTTGAGGCACACCCATGTAATCTCCAAAGCAGTGGACAACTTTAGAGCAGCTACACACAAGCCAAGTGTCATCTAGGGAGGCGTGAAGCTCCCCTGCATTGGACTGTAGGAAGTTTATATGACAGTCTGTGGAGTTGTAAAGTGGCACCAGAAATTTGACATGAATTATGAACCAGATCTAATCATATCCCAGCAGCGGTGCCCCAAGTAATTTAGCAATATTACTGTGTTAATGTCAACAGTAATGACCAACTTTGCTGCTGTATTGTGTGTAGTGTGCTTAATTATATGAAAACTG
>JBBPDH010000130.1:18383280-18399629 GCA_037974565.1 Clupeocharax schoutedeni
CGCAGATCCGGATCAGTTTACTGAGTGACTCAGAAGGAGTCGGATCCGACAAAGGATCCGTGAATCCCAGCTCTATTTGGAGACAATTTTTCACTCGTGCGACCAGTTTGGGGATCGGCCCAAGTTTTCAATATGTATATGTATAACAAAGTTTCATCAGCCTCAAACCATAATAACATCTCCTCTTCCAATTAGTACAAGGTGGTACAGATTAAAAGGATCTGCAGTGTTAACAGAATTTCCCTACATGTTTCAAGGAGTTACAACTGAATGAATGTCAAACAAAATATGCTTTTTGAGTTTTTCGTGTATTTTCACGTTTGACATGTGTTGCTAACATTAAGTTTAAGGTGTTTGCTTCCTTGTCCCTATCAGCCCTGTCCCAGTACAGTGGAGACCCCCGCACTGAGTGGCAGCTCAATAATTTCACTTCAAGGGAGCAACTCCTTGATGCTGTCCGGAACTTCAGATACAAAGGAGGGAACACATTCACAGGTGAGAGTGACATCCCAAGACTGCTAGTGGCACCACTGAGGTCCATTGAGCAAAATACCATCCCCACGCACTGCTCCCCGGGCGCTGTGTTCCTGGCTGTCCGCTTGTTCACTTGGTGAATGGGTTAAATACAGAGAAAGAATTTCATGCTGTTCACACTGTGTGCTGTTCATGTGTGACAGAATGGTCCTTTTATACTTTACACTTTAACACTTCATTCTGTGTCATAGAAGATTTAAATAGTGCTTCAGTTGTCCGGAGCTCTTTTAATTTGGTCTGAAATTCACCAAACCCCCAGGATTTGTTCCTAAACTTTGCTTTGTATTTCAGGTCAGGCTCTCATTCATGTTCTGGAGGAGAATCTGAAGGAAGAAGCCGGAGCCCGGTCAGACAACCCTCACTTCCTGCTGCTGCTGACTGATGGGAAGTCTCAAGATGATGCCATCAGTGCAGCAAACAAGCTGAAGAGTGCAGGAGTAGAAATCATCGCTGTGGGTAAGACTTTGTGCCAAATGCTTTATCACAAAAAGCAAATATATCGAATGTTTGTGTTTTTTCATAATTTATTTATGCTTATGCCTATTTTGTATTTATACAACTTTGGATGGAGCCCCTTCCTGATGCTCTCCTCTCTCTCAGGTGTGAAGAATGCAGATGAGGCTGAGTTGAGGCAGGTGGCGTCTGAGCCTCTGGAGCTGAACGTGTATAACGTGAATGACTTCCCACTCCTCAGTAAACTGGTCAGCCGATTAGTGCGGATTCTGTGTGGGAAGATGGAAGACCGCAGTAAAGCAAAGAGTATGTCTCTCACACAAACAAAACTTTACTGTTATAAGACTTGCTTTACCATTTTTACCATTTTTACCATTTGAAACAGCAGCTGCTCTTGACAAAAATCTCATCAGAACAAATCAGAAAAAATACATAGTTACATTATGTTACATTAAATATTAATGTGTTTTTTACTATTTACTGCAGGTTAAACAATATATATCCCTTGAGATCTTATATATAAGTATTGAAATGGGAGATTGCCAACTTAAAAATGAATAGAAAAGAATTTGCCCTTGAGCAGTGCTATATATTGTATGTGTTATATATTGTCAATTTACTTAGGAATCCAGATGGTTTTACAAAGGAGATTGTTAAAATCTCATTGTTACTTTGTTTAATTAAGAAATCACTACATGCTTTTTAGAAATCACTACAAATTCTAGAATAAGTCCAGATATGTACAATAGCAAATCCTATGGTTTTTTTAATTGTTTTTTATATTTTCTGACGTATTTGTTACTCGAATTCTGCACAGTAGCTGGGATTGTCACAACATTCCACTAACACAGGGAGGATGAAGGCTAGCATGTGCTTCTTCTGAATCATGTGTAGCCAACCTCCTTTTATGGCTGCAGCACCACCAGGGATCAAACCTGCGATCTCCAGATTATACAGCCAAAGCTTAAACAGTTGTGATGCTCAGGAGCCCAATTAATGCACATTTGTGGTGGTGTGTTGGTGTGTTGGTGTGTGTTTGAATGTGTCTGTGGAGCAGGAATTGAACTTCCCACTGAGGACCCCCTTTTGTCCTACCCCAGCCCCACTGACCTGCAGTACTCTGAGCTGGGCCCTAAGGAGGTGCGCGTGCGCTGGACTGGGCCGAGTCACCCTGTGCGGCAGTACAGGGTGGTGTTCCACAGCAGTGAGGGGCAAAGCCCCCAGGAGGTGAGTCTCAGTGTCACTCTAAAGCCAGATGGGGCAGCTGGTAGCCTAGTGGTTAGTTCATTCGCCCTGTGACCAGAAAGTCCGGGTTCGATTCCCAAGACCACTAGGCACCGCTGAGGTACCCTGAGCAAGGTACCGTCCCCACACACTGCTCTCCGGGCGCCGTGTTCCTGGCTGCCCCCTGCTTCACTTGGTGAATGGGTTAAATGCAGAGGAAGAATTTCACTGAATTTCACACTGTGTGCTGTGGTGTGTTCACGTATGACAAATGGTCACTTTCACTTTTTAAGATTTGTGCTTTGGGTTATTCTGTGTTCCACATGTGTTTATATTTTGTTTTTGTGCAGGTGGTGGTAAACGGGTCGGTCTCCACGGTCATGCTGACTGGGTTGTCCTCTCAGACTCAGTACCACATCTCAATCTTCCCTGTGTATGAAGACAATGTGGGCTCTCCCCTTAGAGGTATCTTCACCACAGGTGAGTGTGCAAATACACAGCAATTAGGTCAATATAACTTTTTCACTTAATATTACTCTAATAAGTGCAATAACTTACTCCAAATGACCATTTGTGTCTGTAGTTTGTCATTCAGCTGTATTACACATCTATAGCATTTATACCAAGCATTTCTGTAAATGGCATAGGATATACATATTGAGGGTTTTTTTTTTTTACAGATTTTTTAGTTTTTCTTATTTAGACTTTATATTATATTAGTTTTCTGATTCTGAAAAAGTGTCATCGGAGACGCTTTATTTGGTTAATTCGTTGCAGAAGCTTAACTTGCCATCAACCTTTAATCCCCTGCCAAAAATTATTTTTACATTTGAATCTATTCTCTGCAGTACCTCTGGCCACACCAGACTCTCTGGAGGTCACTGCGTCCTCCCCCACCAGTCTGCGGGTGCGCTGGAGACCAGCCTCTGGAGCTACACAGTACATGGCTCTGTACTCTGCCCTCGCTGACGGGGAGCCTGAAGATGCTCGAGAGGTGAGCATGGATTCAGCTCTGTGCTCTAAATTGTTAATGTATCTGATCTGTTACCTGTATAAGTAAAAGTTCACATAATGTTTCTACATTTTCATGTGTAATTTACCCCAATAAGATTTACCCCAATAAGATACATGTTATAAATGTATGTGATGGACCACAACAGAAAAACAGCAGATTGTTTGACTGTAGATATCCAAGGAAGGTTTATTGATGGTTTGTGAAGTGTGAGAGTGTGTGAAATGTATTTGTGTGATCTGTGGCAGGTGAAGTTTGGGGCTGATGAAACAGATGTGGAGCTGCAGGACCTCATGCCCTCCACAGATTACTCAGTCACACTGTATGCTCTGTATGACGAGGACCCCAGCGACCCCGTCACTGCTGTCGCTACCACATGTAAATTCACAAGCACTCCGTGAACATGGCAACATAAACACAGCAAGAAGCAACAGGAATACACTCTCATTCTTTAACCTAATTTCTGTCAGTAGAGACAGTTACACCAGAAACGTTAACAAAAATAAAAAACGGTTTAGCGAAAACAGTTAAATCAGGAGCCTGCACAGTAAACATGCAATTTAATTTGACAGTGAATCTGTATTTTAATTTTACTATTAAAGATAAGCCACTGTCCTGGGGAGAAGAAAAAGTGTACTTTTTCTCAGTCTACTGGCATCAGCTGCCATGAATGCCAGAAAGCCTCAAGGAGTGCAAAAGTAACTTGAGTGGTTTTCTCTCTCACTCTCTCTCTCTCTCTCTCCATTTTCTCTCTCTCTCTCTCTCTCTCTCTCTCTCTCTCTCCATTTTCTCTCTCTCTCTCTCCATTTTCTCTCTCACTCTCTCTCTCGTTTTCTCTCTCTCTATCTTTCTCTCCATTTTCCCTCTCTCTCACTCTCTCTCGTTTTCTCTCTCTCTATCTTTCTCTCCATTTTCCCTCTCTCTCACTCTCTCTCTCTCGTTTTCTCTCTCTCTATCTTTGTCTCTCATTTTCCCTCTCTCTCACTCTCTCTCGTTTTCTCTCTATCTTTGTCTCTCATTTTCTCTATCTCTCTCTCTCGTTTTCTCTCTCTGCCTCCTAGTCGAATTGCCATCTCCCCTCAGTCTTCAGTTCCCTATGGTGAGTCACAGCACGCTGAGAGTCACGTGGGTTCCTGGGGCCGTCAGTGTTCCTGCCCATCGCATCACTTACAGCACCAATCATGGCAGTGACGTCAAACAGGTGGAGGACAAAACTTTTTTGTCAAAGATCTTTATTTTACTTCAGCAGTAGAATTTGTATCTTTTTAGTTTTTATAAATTTTTCTCTGCCTTCCCCTATGCTCTCTCTCTTCCTCCTAGGTGGATGTGGCTGGTGTCAACACGGTACTGTTACAGAATCTGGCCTCTCTGTCCAAGTATCTAGTGTCTGTGCAGTCTTACTATGAAAAAGGCCTTTCCACTCCACTCACTGCTAATGTCACTACGTGTAAGTCACATTCTAGATCTTGACTTTTTGTTTCCTTGATTCAGACATCTTTTAATTATCAGTGTGGTTTCTGGTGATCTGCCCCTAACTCCCTAAATGATATCTCTCTCTTAGTAAGGGTACCTGCTCCGTCTGAGCTCCGGGTCACTAACTACTCAGAGGGAGCTCTAACAGTTCGCTGGGAGCCAGCCGCAGATGATGTGACCTCTTACCTCATTAAGTGGATCTCTCTCAGCGGAGGAGACCTGAGGCAGGTTAGCACCAGCTCTCACCACTGCGTTTCAGCATTTGAAGCTTAGAAATGCTTGCAAATGAATCATATTTAAATGTTTTTACTCCTGTCCCTAATCGCCCAGGACTTCTTTTGTTTTACACTAATCTAGCTAAGACTATTTAGCTGTTTTCATACATGCCTGCATAGGACTGTATAATATATAGCACAGATCTATGGAAAATGAAATACGTGTTGCTTTATTTTTTCACTAAACTGTTCCTTTACATTCTTGATGTTATAATTAGTTGGGATGCTGTAGTAATTCATGTTTGTGATTTAGTGTTTACAACCAATCCGGTTCAATGTGAATGTAAGATGGATTTTTGGATTCACAGCGTAATGTGCTCCTTTATGTGATTGTGTTTTCTTAGCTGAAGGTTGATGGGGAGAGTGAGGGAGCCATATTAGAAGGGGTTGAGGATGACAAAGAGTATCAGGTCTCACTCTCTGCTCTGTATGCTGATGGCGCACAGAGTGAGGCAGTGGCGATACGGTACAGCACATGTGAGTAAACACCATATCTGTGATTTTGCATATATAAAGTTGTGTTCTGAAACATGTCAAGCATTGATTTTAAGTGGCTCCCATTCTTTTCAGTACTTCCTGCACAACCAGTGCTTCATGCTGGAGTATATCAAAACCTGCAGAATAACCTACGAGATTATTTTTGTTCTTTATGAAGCTTCGTAAAGAAGATGTAAAGAAAATTGTGCTCAATTAATAATTTCAGGTTAACCTCATCTTTTAATTTAAAATAGTCATAAAATAATACGGTTTAATATGCACAATAATTCATAAGTCTGTAGTTTAAAAGAAAAGTTCTCAGGAAAGATATTAGATTGACACAAAGAACCAGTAGATGGAGCAGTATCTGGTCATGATGATTATTTTTTTTACAATTCTGGCTCCAAATACCCAGCAGTATAAGAGACACATAGTTTAACTCTTAGCATCTAATATATATATACATGTACACACGCTGCTGTTATCGCTGCTGTGTTTTTACTGTTTCAGTGTCGGGGGGAGGTCCCAGCTCTGTGTCCATCTCTGATGAGACAGCAGTCAGCATGCTGGTCAGTTGGGTTCCACCTAATGCCCATGTGCTGCAGTACCTTGTATCATACACACCTTTAACTGGAGGAGAGGCACGAGAGAGCACAGTGAGTGCTCTTAGAGAAAGCACAAAAATCCTTCAATTAATTAATCTTGCATTCAAAAGAAAAGATGTTTTTCATGGTCTATACACATAATGTTAACAAAACTCATGTTTGGATGACTGTAGTATTGCAAACCTGCAGAGGCATCATAGCTGCATCTACACCAGTTAATAGTGTATGTAGTCTCGAGTCTCGGTAATGTAGTCTCGAGTTTATTTTACTTGATTGTAGGTATCCTTGCCAGGCAGTGAGCGTCGGGTTCTGCTCCAGTCTCTGCAGCCTGACACTCGCTACAGTGTGCTTGTTACTGCTGAATACCGCAGCAGAGAGGGAGGCAGTGCTTCAGCACAAGGCAAAACCAGTGAGTCTCTCTCTCTCTCTCTCTCTCTCTCTTTCTCTCTATCTCTCTCTCTCTCTCTCTCCCCCGCTCAACCTCTCCCTCTCTCTCTCTTTCTTACTTTCTCTCTCCCTCTCTCTCTCTCTCTCTCTCTCTCTCTCTCCCCTTCTCACCCCCTCTCTCCCCCCCTCACCCCCTCTCTATCTCTCTCTCCCCCTCTCTCTCACTCTCTCTAAAATGCCTACATTTAGGCATTTTACTGCATCCTGTCAGTGTAGTGCTGGTATACATTGCACACTTAAACACACATTCATTCTTGCATGAACCTATATACACTAAGCTGTATCACATAAGATTGATAGCTCTATTCCTGTTGCTTTCCCTGTAAAACCAGCAAGCCTGCGTGTGAGCAGTGTGAGTGTGGTGCGCTCTGACCACTCCAGTATCTGTGTGTCCTGGAGGCCAGTGGTTGCAGTCACAGGCTACCACATTGTCATCCAGGCCCTCCGAGGTACCAGAACTGCTCAATTCTGCTGTGTAAAACTGGTCCATGCTAGTTAAAACATTAGGATTACAGTTTTATGTGTGAGTGTCTCTGTGTATTTTTTTTAATAATTTGGGAATTTGTTTGTGCCTAGACAAGCAGAAAAAAGAGGATACAGTAGACTCCAGCAGCAACAGTCACTGTTTCTCAGAGCTTCAGCCGGAGACGGTGTACCGAATTAGTGTGCACTCCCGCATGGGGACAGTAGAGAGTGCTGCTGTCACTATTCTCCATCCCACAGGTTAGACAACAGTTGAATTACTGCTTCTGTATTCATTTAAACAGATAAAAAATACACTGGTGTAAAAATATTGTTATGCATTGTGCTTAGGTGTCTTTTTATAAACATAATTCAGAATCCCCCCACAATAATTTAATGAAATAAATAGTGCTGGGCCGTTAACGCCACCCCCACTCTGAGAGCCATGCTCGGCGCCACGCCCCCACCCCCCTGCTCGGCTTGTGAGTCGAACCCGGACTTTCTGGTCGCAGGGCGGATGCTTTAACCACTAGGCCATCCAAATTGCCCTATTTTCAGCTTATTCACGGACGTTTTAAACCTGTCTCTGGGAGGGGGGGGGATTTGATTATCGGCGTTAACGCGAAGATTCCATGCGATTAACGGCGTTAAAAAAAATGTATCGATGCCCACCTCTAGAAATAAATTAATTAGACATTTTCCTTTTTTTTCTATCTCCTCCTCCTCAGCTGCAGCACCAGTGAGAATACAGCTTCCTCCTAGGCTACATCCCATACAAAATGAAAGTGAGTATACGGAAATATGAGTATGCACTGCAGCGTGTTTGTATGGACAGATTTTTATAATCTTTTGTGCTGCATTTTCTTTTGCAGTGTGTCCTGAGATGAGCATCAGAAATAATGTGATTAAAGGTAAACATCTGAAAAAGTCACTGACTTGTTCCTTTTTGTGTGTCTGATCACTTTGTGAACGAATGGCCTCATTGGCAATGCTCCCAGTAGAACTTTGTTTGTGCACCAGGTTTTAATATGATGGAGGCGTTTGGTCTGACTCAGAGAGCCCATTCCACTGTGGAGGGCGTGGCAGCAGAGCCTTTCATCTTCAGCTCTTTACCTAGCTACACCCTCTACAGAGACACACAGCTCACTCAGAGCACAGGGTGAGACACACACACATTTTTTTCAAAGTTAAAAGGCCAGATTCCCTGCCCAATCCCCCTCCCACCCCTTCATGAGAGAAAAGGATAGAGAGAAAGAACAGAGGAATAGGGACAGACGGAGTGATGATGTAATTTGAAAGCTTCAAAGAACAGATAGAGATGTATAGAATGTTACATGGGCTGGAGAAGGAGAAGCTTCAGCATCATACTATCATAATCTAATATTTACTTCAGTGTTTTTTCCTTTTAACCAGTTGTAAATAAGTACACCTTCATGAGCTATATATCAGTAAATCTAATACGTACACAAACTCACAGTAGAGTATCTGTGTATCGCAGCTTCATCCACCCAGCTGGCTTTGCGCCGGAGCACACCATCAGCGTGGCCTTCCGCCTGCTGCAGGACTCACCCAGGGAGCCCTTCGCCCTCTGGCAGCTCACCGACAACGACTTTCAGCCCAAGATGGGGGTGGTGCTGGACCGTGAGTACAGGGCTGGGTAGGGAAGTGTGGGCAGATTTTTCAGAAATTGGCCCAATATCTAAAACACCAACTATGGATACCTGAGAGCATTGTAGCAGTAGCATTGTAGCAGCACTTTATAGTCTCCACTCATCCGATGAGGTAAGACCATGGTGGTAAAATATGGTATATAGCTATTTAATTAATTAGACCACCAAAGACCACTGACACTTATACCATTTACACCACTATTGCTGAGAGTTAACTCAGTTATAGAATCGTGGTTTAAGATTGAATTGTTTGAAAGTTCCAAGATGTAAGGAATTCAAAGATTTTTGGATATTTTGTTTTGTTTCCATCTTTTTAATTGGCTTTTCTCATTGATGTTTTGTTGTGAATAAGACTTTACAAAACTGTCTCTATGCATTTTGGAAAATAACTATGCTAGCATTTCTCACCTCGTCCTCCATGTCAGTGGAAGATCTCTAATAAAGTAACATTCTAAAACTGGGATCTAAAATCTCTAGCAATATCTCTAGCGTCCAAACTGATCCAACTGCTTTTTAAACTTTCTGACAAGTGTGACCTGAGCATAGGACGATGCTGCACATCTGAGCATTAATTTTGACCTTAAAGATGACTGGGCCAGACATTTGAGAGAGATGACATTGGATTCCTTAAAGACATTTGATCAGGGTTTTGATATTAGAGGTTTAAGTACCTTTTCAGGACCTGCGTCTCTCTGTAAGTAAAGAAAATGCTCTTCTATTAGTTTTGTGTACAGTTCACATGTAGCTGATGTAGTTTTCTTTGTCTCTCAGCTGAAAGGAAGGTGCTGCTGTACTTCAGTCTGGACTACAGAGGAGAGGTACAGGAGCTGACCTTTGACCAGCCTCAAGTCCACACACTCTTTTATGGCAGCTTTCACAAGGTGAGAGTCAAAAGACTGTATGAGTGAGTGTTTGTGTGTAAGGTGTCTGTTAGAAAATGACACATAGGTGTATTGTAGATATTAGCGATATTAAATGAACTGGGAATTATGAACTGTTAACTGTGAAATTAAGGGTGTAACCTTTTCAATACAGACAAAACAAATAAACATTCATAGTACTGAAAGTAAAACTACCATTCTGTCTCTTCCATGGTGCTCTTAATATTTGTAATAAATCACTGTCATCATTCAAAAATTTGAAAATTCTGAGTATATTGCATTGTTCTAGCTTATAAAGCCCGTATTTTCGACATGGACATGCTATATTTTATTTGCTATAGATTTAATGCCACTATAACCCATGTCCAGGAGTTTAGGATCAAAACTGGCCTTGCTAGCTACGTGGGTAGGATGGCCCTCCTTCTCCACCATAACTTGGCATAATGTCAGCCAGTGCAGTCTTAGGTTAGATGATTTAAGTCAGTGGTCCTCAACCGGTGGGCGAGTAGGCTACCGGATCTATTTGCGCCGCTAAATGCAAATTATATGCAAATGCAATCTTCATTATTATAACACAAACAAATCTTCCTCCGGGGGGGTGTTACGGGGGCCCCAACTGAAAATCGTCCCCCCAGGTGGGGTAGGATGGGGTTGGTACTGGGGCCCAACTGCTATGAACCAGTTTTGTGGGGCCCAGCTTGCAAAAGGTTGAGAACCACTGATTTAAGTGAACCATTTGTGCTCTCCTTTAAGCATACTGAATTGTCCAGTGATGTCGCGTTAACAACGTCAGTTCAGTTCAGTTCAGTTCAGATTTTAAGCAGTCTTCACAACGCTTCAGATCTTCTGCCGAGCCTGAAAATCTCTTGATTGGTCAACAGTACGTTCTGGGACCTTTCTTGTAATACTGTTTCATGTGATTGGCAGATTCACCTTGCTGTCAGTCAGGTGAGTGTGGCGCTGTCTGTAGACTGTCATCGGGTTGGGGAAAGACCCGCCCGTCCTCTGGGAGCTCTACCTACTGATGGCTTTGAGATGCTGGGCAAACTAGTGAGGACCCGTGGGCCCCACAGTGGATCTGCTGCGGTGAGTATGATGTACTCATGAAAATGTATTGTATCAGGCCTATTTTAGAGTTACGTTTAGCATTTTGCTGAACATGCAGTGTACATTGCAAAAATATTTTTTTGGTAATAATTATGTAATTAATTAAATTATTTTGTAATAAGATTCACATACTATTTTAACAGATTTCAAGTTTTTGCATTTCACAAAACATTTTTTCTACAAAGCAAGACAGTACACTGATTTTTCATCAAACTGTAATAAAATATCTGCTCTTCTATTCATAAACACCAATAGGATATTGATTTGAAGTTTAGGGCTCATGGTATATACTCCTTGTATATACCAAGAGGGTTCATACACAAAAAATGCCTCCAAGAGGCATTCAGTGCTGCAGTGATTTCCACATGTGAAAGGATTCTTCTTCTGTTTCTCCTCAGTTCCAGCTGCAGTCGTTTGAGATTGTGTGTAACACCACCTGGGCCTCCGAGGACACCTGCTGTGACCTGCCCGCTCAAGTGAGAGACCACAAACTTAATTAATTTAATTAATTAAAATGCAAATCAATCAATCTGTAACTAGGTTGTTAAAATACTACAGGGAAATGTGTGCAAGGTGTAGCAATGACTTATCCCTCAGTTATGGCTGCACATTAATGAGAAGGCAAATTTGATAAATGTTTGGAGATAAGTGCTTTATGCTCCTGCAGAGGGATGAGGAGAACTGTCCTGCTCCTGCTTATGCATGCACCTGCACCTCCAACATTCCTGGCGCACCTGGAGATACTGGCCCACCTGTGAGTCCACAGCATGTACAGCTCTCTATAGGTCCCCAACCACTGGGCTGCGGGCCGCTATCAGTCTGTGAGTCATTTGGTAGCGGGCCGCACAGAAAAAATATTTTATTTATTATCAGAGTCTGAAAGATCTTTTATTTAAAAAAAAAAAACACACATCAAAAATGTAGCTAGTAAAAATGAGTAAAAAACACACTTAGTTTTTAGTTGTATCTGTACTGGTCAGTGAAAATATTGTTTTACATAAACCTGCTTCACGGCACAAAATATCGGACCTGACCGATATTAATATCGACATCAATACCCAGAATATCTCACATCACTGGCCAATTTACTTTAAACATTAAGCATGCTCTGATAGTTCTGATTATCAGCGTGTGCCAGTGGGATTTTGTTTGCTGCACATAAATATCAGATTTTATTCACCAAGTGATATAACAGTCAAGCTTCTAGTTCTGCTGAGTGCTAATTATCAGTGAACTCTGGAAGGTATTTATAGCTACTGTAGCATACTCATCAGCTCATAAACATGCTTTGCTTCAGGGGAAACCTGGACCTCGTGGGGAGAAAGGTGAAAAAGGAGAGGAAGGACAGAAGGTACAGTGTTTTACTGTCGACTAGTATCAGTCAAATCAGCTATGTGTGCTATGATGAACCCATATTTGCTTTTTATTCTCTACTCTCTCCCAGGGTGAAATGGGACCCCCTGGCAAGGCAGGGCCTGAAGGGGGCTTAGGATCTATGGGGTCTGTTGGCCCCCGTGGCATGACAGTAATGGGTAAAATGGTATGAACACTTTTTAGCATGGTGAGTTTATATCAGAACATTCACATGATGCTGCATCTAAGCTGCTCTCTGTGCCTCCTGTAGGGGCCTCCAGGGATTAGGGGGGAAAAGGGAGATATCGGAAGGCCTGGGAACCAAGTGAGACACAAATATCTTTCATTTTATCAGATAAAGATGTGGAATTTACACATTGTTCTTTGTAATATACCTTTGTGATCATGCACTTTCCTCTTTAAGGGGCTACCAGGACCACCTGGTCTGAAAGGTGAAGAGGGCAGTGCAGGACCCAAGGCAAGTCCATTTAATTTAGTCTGTAGAACTTTTAGTTTGAGTCCAAATCACAGCTGTGATCCTCTTGTACACACGAGACCTTGATTGCTTTTATACAATGACTTTGAAAAGAAAACAAAGGAATATTGTTTCTAATATCTTCAGATTGGCAGTTTCTTTTGAAATGAAATGCTGCCAAGAAGCTAAAACAAAGCAACATGTTGTTACTTAGCAACTGAACTGGTGTTTCAACAAGGCAGGATGATCCAAATGTGGTAAACGGGATAGAACACTGATATAATGCCTTTCTGTCTTACTCAGTCAGGGCTCTTCATACATTTTGCATAAAATCTGTATGTATCACAATAATGACACCTTAAGATTCTTTTCTTCGGTCTATTTTAGTCCCATAAAGATCACTCTTGTTTCTTGTTCGCCAGGGGGCCAGAGGAGTGGAGGGTAATATAGGACCCCCAGGAAATACAGGGCCAAGAGTAAGAAAACAATGCCAGAGACTTATTCACCTGCATATTAACTCATACCTTATATATGAGTTTTCAAAAAATTGCATCTCTGCTGACCATTTGTTTCTCCTGCTCCTCACAGGGTTTCCAGGGTATGCCTGGCTACCCAGGACCTGTCGGAGAGCGGGGACCACTTGGACCTGTAGGACCCACAGTGAGTGCAGAGATAGTCTTTAGACTTAAAGCTGTTTTAAATCACCCAAGCCCTCTGATGTCATGGATATACACAGTGCTAGAAGAAATAATGTGTATGGGATCAATACACAGTAGCGTTAGACTAATGCAGTTAGTTAATGACTTTTACATTCAGTTTCCATTCTGTTTGTATTTTTCTGTATTTTCAAACGTATATTGTGGAAAGGTTTGACATTAAAACAATTCAATCAAATTTGTATATGCTTTTTATTTACAAATGCTAATGTAATAGTGTTTGAAAACTCAGAATTTCAGTTTCTTAACATAAAAATTGTTATTAATAGCAATAACAGCAGCTTTTAAAGTTAATTGTCAGATTTGAATTGTTTGTCATTACTATTGTCTTATCTCTTTTAGGGACTTCCTGGCAGTAAGGGGGAGAGAGGAGAGAAGGTCAGTTCAAGTGAAGTATTTCTCTTTCCATGCTGTGCATGACATTCTTTTCATTCTGTGTTTGTGATGTGGTTTCATTGTGTTTTTTTAATAGGGAGAGCCACAGTCTCTTGCTATCATTTACCAGCTTGTCACTCAGGCTTGTGAGAAGCTAATGCACAGTATGTGGCTTCTGTTTGTTTACTCCACATTTCTTTGCCTCTCCACCTTTACGTCTGTGTGAATATTTCAGTTGTTATTATCAACGTTGCAGCTGTTTGTTTTTATTGATCCCATGTCTGTTTTAAAATTCTGTCAGAAAGAGTTATGTTTTTTCTGGAGGATTAAGGTCACGGGGGCCTTAAGTATTTGTTTGTTACTTTTAGATGAGGTACTGAAGTTAGATGCCTTCCTGAACGAGGTTAGTCGGAAGCCTGTTCCTATCCAGGAGCCAGTTGGGCCTCCAGGAGAGCCTGGAATTCCAGGTGGGAAAGGACCCCCAGGTCCCAGAGGCCCTCAGGGACGACAGGGAAACAGAGGAGAGTCGGGCAGACCAGGGTATCCTGGCGAGCAGGGTGAGACTTTAAGTAACACTATAGAAATATATTTGCTAGACTTGTAGCACAAGAGTACCTGTCATTCAGAACTAAAGGTGAGAGTGAGGGTCCGGACAACCTGAGACCCTTTACTCAAGCTGAAACGGCGGTCTGAAGTTTGCTTCTTAAGCTGTTGCACTGGAGCTATAAGCCCAATGTAGCTAACAAACGGAATAAATAAAAACTTAAAGCCACCGTTACCATGGTGCATACGGATTTCTTTATGTGATCTCTGACACTGTGTGACATACTGTTACCTATTAAAATGGACAGTGCAATTTTGGCTTAAGAATATTTACTTCTACTGGTTTCAGGTACATTGCAGGCTATTGGCAGACAGTGTCAGGAACCACAAATGCAAGTTTTCATTGCTTATAGGCTACACAAGCTTCAAAGCTCTAATGGAAAAGAAAAACAAACTTAAAACACGTCTTTACAGGTCGACTACATGTGCACAACAACAAAGACGTTTTTAAGTCAAACAATCACTTTAAAGGGCACTATGTCATCATTGCCATGGGGTCTTAATTCCGCTCTGTACCTTCAGGACGCAGAGGTTTGCCTGGTGACAGAGGGACACCAGGGACTAATGTCCAAGGACCACAAGGAACAAAGGGTTTTGCAGGTATAACATTTCTCTTGATTGCAAAATGTAGTTGTTTTTTTGTGCAGAAAGGTATAGGGGCACCCAAACTTTTGCACACAACATTGAAATATTGTCAAATTTCATGTGTTTATTTCAAAACCAATGTATTTATTGTGTTAATTTGAACTAATAAAGCAAGTGTTCTGCAGTCATTGTAATGATGATCTGTTTGCAATAAATGGTCTGCTGTTTTTGTACAGTTTTGTAAAATAAGGCAAAGGAACCTCAAACATTGCTTCTAATAGGTGTTTCGAAAAAGAATTTCCTGCATCTTTGGGTCAACGTTCTTTGTTATTATTTAACAGTCATTGGTCAGCAGAAGGATACAGGTAGAGAGTGAAAAGCATGTCATCCATCGATTACATTGTGTGATCCAAACTGATGAGTAGATGAACAGATGAAATAGTGATTCACTATTAATAAGCATTTACTAATACAGTTGTTTGTGTTGCGCCAGGACCGCCAGGAGAAACCAAGATAGGGATGCAAGGCGCTCAAGGTGAGGATGGCAAATCAGGAGTCCCTGGTGTTCCCGGGGCTGTCGGCCACCCAGGTGAGATCGGCCCCCCTGGTGTGTGTGACAGTAGCGGCTGCCATCGAGGAGCTCCCCCAGCAGGTACATCAAAATGTTTTTCTTCTGTGCATCTTTCGTTCATGCTGCCATGTAAACAATATATGTTTTTACAACTTTTTTTTTCAGAAGATCCATATTTTGGATACCAGCCTTGATCTGGAGTGAGAGAACTGTTCATTTGAAGATTTAAATATAAGTCCTTGCTTTTTCTAAGAAGAAGTATACATGCGCTGCCGGGTCTGATGGTAACAAATTGGCTTGCAAAAGACATGTTTTACCGAGGCCAGTTCATGAAAGCTGTGCGTTGTTGCCATCCTTACTGTGTGATACTGCGGACATAAGCTTCAGACTGAAGATTCCCACTTCTGTTCAGATGACTTCTCCAGTTGTTTCCTATCCAGCCGTTTTATCCATATTTTTATATTGTGCCTATTTAAACTGATACTTCTGGACAAAGCCAGTGGCATGAATGACTAGCCAGTGCCATTACTCCTTAGCAGGGCTCAGTTTGAAACATTTCATGTACATATAGTGGAAGATATAGCCATTTTTATCCTTGGTTTACTAAAGAATGACTGATTTCGCACTGAGAATGTTTTTAGGTCTATGCTGTGGTTTATTTTGTTGTATTTATGCACTACAATGTACATGTTTTTAAGAATATGTTGTTGAAATCACTTTATTACTTGGGGTCCCTGTTTTAACTGCCTTATTGTGAATTCCAAACTGACATCTATTGTATAAAAGTGGTAAACCAAGATACACTGTGATCATTTTTAATGTCCTGCTCTCCTGCATGCGCATAATGCCTTTATAAGAATCTGCACCGAATTCTTTAAGTCAAATTAACATTACTTTGTTTAAATGATAAATCATTTAAATACTGACATACGTGTTCTAAATGTCTACCCTTGAATTTTGTTGGTATATAAGCATGCGTGTGTGTGTGTGTGTGTGTGTGTGTGTGTGTGTGTGTGTGTGTGTGTGTGTGTGTGTGTGTGTGCGAGAGAGA
>JBBPDH010000130.1:18475666-18499244 GCA_037974565.1 Clupeocharax schoutedeni
TATGTTCCTTCCCTTCCCGTTTACACTGCCCGGCCTTGTCTGTTTGTATACTTAATTAAGAGACTATAATAATTAAAAAATTTAGTTTAACTGTTTATAATAAAAAAAAACAAAAAATTAAAAAAAAGGCTATGAATGATAATAGCACAGCCATACACACAAACCTGTTATCTGTGTTACTGACAGGCTGGGGGAAAAAAAAAAAAAAGGAATGCTGTACTATTGTCTAAGCACGTTGTGTATGGATGACGGCCTCAGTCTTCGGTGAAGCTAAGTTGTTGAGGCGTGTGTTGTGGTTTGAATGACACTAGTTTTATTGAGAGGGGCATGTTTTCTTCCTCTCTTCCTGCAATGCACAGGTGGATGCTGTCATGCCATTTGGGTGCCTTGCCCTACGAGATGGGCGGATGTACAACAGCCTATCGGACATCACAGACAAATACGAGATCGGACAGGTCCTAAAAGCGTGAGTGTCAATACACAAATCATTATCTGCCTGCGACTGGCAACCTGCCCGCTACACCCTAGAGACCTCATTATAGTATATAATGTTTGTTGTGGTCCATTAATGGTTATTCACAACACCTTCTGCGGATATGAATTAATTCAGCGAGATCTTTTATGTGTTTCGTATTTATCTGATCATATGGGATATATGGTTTGTCATGATTATTTCATGTAAATTAATTGGTTGGCATTGCATTGCAGCAAAACATAGCACAAGGTATTATTTCTCTGCAGGAAGGAGTTTTGCGAGCTGTGCCTTGTGAAAGAACGGCAGACGGACAAGGTCTACGCATGCAAGAAATTCCTCAAGAAGGATGGCAAGAAAGTACGAAAGGCAGCCAAGAACGAGATCATGATCCTGAAAATGTACGGGATAATTCAAAACATCAACAGCTGAGGATGCATTTGTTAGAGTGTGGGTCTGAGAGAGAGAGAGAGAGGGAGAGAGAGAGAGAGAGTCAGTTGGAGAATGTGGCACAACAGAAAAAGAGAACGATAGAGTCAGATCAGCCTCTCTCTCAACAGTCAGTTTTGCAAGGGATCGTTGGAAAGATAGTGAGGGAGTCAGCTCAGTTAGAGAGAGAGAGAATTCAAGAGTCAGTTTTGCTGGAGACTGTGAGAACGACAAACAGAAGGCAGAAGGAAGATGGAGAGAGAGTGAGAAAGTCACTTTTGCAAAGGATTGTTTGAAAGATGGGCAGAAAAAAGAACAAATAGAGAGTTTGAGAGTCAGTTTGAGAGACAGAAGAAAAAAGAAAGCTAGAGGAAGAAATTATTGGGCCAACTTTGATAAAGAGTATGGACAGAGAGAGAAAGAGAGAGAGAAAGAGGGGGGGCAGAAAGAGAGAGAGGTATGGGGAAGATCAAGGGAGCAGGTGAGTTTTAAGAAAGGAAAAAGCTGCTTCTGTGCATAGCTCCCGTCATGTCGAACTCACTGCACAGCATGTTGCTATTTTTGAAGCACCTCTCTCTATTAGTTACAAAATAAGGCAGCTGTTTGCTCTGATCTCTTTCTTTCAGGGTCAACCATCCGAACATTCTGAAGCTGATAGATGCGTTTGAGACCAGGAAAGAATTCTACATCATCCAAGAGCTGTGAGTCTGGCCGATGTTAGCAGTCATCATTCATAATTCCCTCAGTGTCATGCAGAGCCAGGGACTAATCTTACATAAGTCTAGTATCAAAGAGGCCAAGTGCTTCTATTACTTTTTTTTATGGTAATATTTTTTTATGAGAATGACAGAGTACCATTTGAACACAATACATTAGTTCGGTCTAATGGAATCATTCATATCTGTGTGGGCGGTGACAGATATATCCAGCTTTTATCACCAAAAATGACAATGAAACCCCCTGCAGAGAATAATATTGTCATTAGGGAAGCAAGGAGAGAAATAGACACTCATTCAAATCTAATGTTTGAAAATTATTTTTTTCGGGGAAATTCCACTGATGGAATTTAAGTGTGTGTGGAATTTGTGTGTGTGTGTGTGTGTGTGTGTGTGTGTGTCACAGGGCCACAGGTGGGGATGTGTTTGATTGGATTCTGGACCAGGGGAACTACACAGAGAGAGATGCTGCCAACGTTATCCGGCAGGTCCTAGAGGCAGTGGCCTACCTTCACTCCCTCAACATAGTCCACAGAAACTTAAAGGTGGGCTTAAAACAAATGCGTGTGTTTAGTCATACCTTTTCTCTAAACATTTATTTCTAAATATTATTTCTTTTTTAGTTTTGCAGTGCCTTAATCGCTGGACATCATGATTAGCTAACAGCAACATAAGCCTGTAGTCAGCTGTAGTAATCGGTTTGACGATGTGTTTCATAAGTTGATAAGAGGAGTTGTGTGGCCCATCTGTGCGTGCTCAACTCCATCACTGTAGGATATTAGAAATGGTCATGAGTGATATTAACCAAACGCTTAGCCCTCATGAAGCTGCACAGATATGATAATACAGATGGCCCCTTATGGTTAGTTTTAATGCGCAAAACTAATGTGAATGGAATAAATTGTGTTACTGTATCTAATGACCCTAATCCATTTCTCAGTAATGATTAGTGTGATTGTGTGTTTCTGCTGAAGAGTTTGGAATGTGTTTGTTGTGCCCCCTAGTGTACAAATATAAATTCTCCTACAGCATTTCTGCTTTTTTGTATAGATTAGATTAGATTAGATTAGATTAGATTGACTTTATTAATCCCACAATGGGGAAATTCTTTAGAAACAGCAGCAGTAGTGAGAAAGACAGTTTAACAGGATCCGTAGGATCAAAAGTAAGAATATAAGAACAAAGAAAAATCAATAGAAAACAATAAACAATTTCTCGCTGTATAAATATAAGTAAAGAAATAATGTGTGTTCATAGCTACTCTTTATATGTGATATAATTTTGTATGGAAGAGTATCTTTCTTTTTAAAATACATTAATTATAAAGTTGGAAAATGCAGAATGGCACCTATTTTACTCTACTCATTTATAACGTTATAAAAAATGTTAATAAACCTTTAAGTGTTTTATTAGGATCTTTATTTTTGCCTGTTTCGCTTCCTGATTTCAGCTGGAGAACCTGATGTACTATACAGAAAACAACCACAACAAAGTAGTGCTGCGAGATTTCTACCTGTCCAGATTTGAGAATGGCTCCATTACTGAACCCTGTGGAACACCAGAGTACCTGGGTAACCACACAAATGGCAGATAAATGCTAAGTAGAATTATGAATGTCAAATTTTTGTTGAATGTATTTTAATTGTGTTTAATTTAAATGTCTGCTTCTTTCCTTCTTATCAGCCCCTGAGGTGGTGGCTCGACATCGGTATGGAAGGCCAGTGGACTGCTGGGCTGTTGGGGTCATCATGTACATGCTGTAAGCTGGCTTTATTTGCAATTGGTCCTACAGAATACAACTGGAAACAAGGCATTTCCATGACCATTAGTATGACTTTCACTATGTATCTCCAGGAAATGGACTCCCCCTTCAGCAGGACTTGTCAGTTTCTTAATCTATATTCATTTTAAGTTACACAGTTATTTATTTATTTACAATTAAGTTGGAAGTTGCACAGTTGGGTACCCAAGTCAAATTGTTTGTTTTTGTTCCTTTATGAAGTAAAAAATAAGTACACATTCTCTATGGAGAACTACTACTTACAGTTTATTTGCTGAAATTTCATGTTTGGGAGGATAATAAAACAGAAATGTGGCCTGTGCAGAAGCTACAGTTTACACATTTTTCCCAATATGTAAAAAAAAAACCCCTGAAATTATATACTAAAGTAGAAGAAAAATAGCACATGTAGGGTTGTTACCTGCTCTTATTTTCACTTGACTATGTAACACCTCAAATAATCGTTTCAGGTTGTCTGGAAATCCTCCCTTCTATGACGAGACAGAGGAGGAAAATACAGACATGCACAACCGTATCATCTTCTGTCGGATTGTGGGTGGAGAGTTCGAGTTTGACTCCCCTTACTGGGACGAAATATCACCCGCTGGTACAAAAAAACCTGCAAAACCCTTTATAGCCTACACAGCAAAGAAGTGATATATTGGTGAATGATAGCATGGTAAAGGATGGTAAAGGAGGTAGTACATTTTCTATTTCTCATTATAATGTTGTTGTATAATTATCCAGTATATATCCAGGTATTTATTAATAAAATTATCTTAATTCAGCAATGGATAATGTTATTTATTAAAATATGCAATGCTTGAAGGAGTCAAAATTATCAAAGCATGGTAAGACCACTATAATTAATAAGATAGATGGTTGCATTATCGTATGATATTCTTACAAGAATCCTATGAGAAATATTAGAGATATTGCCTACATTTATGATCCTTTCATCCTTTACCAATATATAATTTTCTGCTGTCTATTGTATAGCCTACTTTGTATTTCTTTAAAAACAGTTTTAGTCTGCTCTAATGAATGGAGTCAAATGGCTCTTTTTCTCCATTCACTTTTCCTACTCCTACAGCTAAAGAGCTGGTGTGTAGGCTGATGGATGTTGACCAAATGCTAAGAATTACAGCACAGGACGCACTGTGGCATGAGTGGTAAGCTGCATATAGAGTATGTGCACTAGCCTCGAATGACATTTCCAAGCGTATTCTTACAACTGCACTTTTCTCACACAAAACTCAGTTATTCTGTGTCACCGATAGGATTGCGGGGAACGGTGCCTCCGAAAAGAACCTGAAGGACGGAGTGTGTGCTCAGTTTGAGAAGAACTTTGCCAAGGCCAAGTGGAGGGTAAGAAGAGTCTCTGTGCCCATAAATAACTTTTACGTCACTCAAAGTTCTCGTAAACAGTACTGTAAATAAAACAGGTGACAAGGACAATGATGATGAGGATGTGCTTGACAGCAATGCTGGTGATTAGTGTGACAGTAAGCGTTCTGATCACTCTGTTGATCATTTCCTTTCCCCTTGCATGGAATACCCAGGAGTTGAAGGTACTGTTGATCTCCGCAAGACAGTATGGAGGCCCAGACTCTTTTCTTTGCCAAGACAATCCTTGACTTGAGCCCTGATATCTCTACTTGCAGAAAGCACAGTGTACCAGCGCTGCAAAAGAAATGATAACTTAGCAAGTGAAAGCGTCTTAAGTATAGGCATTGTATCTATCTCTCATTATGGTGTTGCTGTAAGCTTATTGTGACATTTACTTATTTGAACGTTTTTCTCATTTTTATTTATTCTGAACATGTTTCAAGATCGAATGCAAATGTGAAATGATCTGAAAGTACAGTATATCAGTTTGCCTGATAAAATCACTGTATACCTTAAACATTTCTAGAAAAGATTGTACTAATGTTATCCAATTCTTACAACAATCTCATAATGAAAATCATAGCTATTACCTACATTTGAGAAGTTCTCACTTGCCTAGATGTCACTTTTTGCAGTGAAGAGTCATGGCTTCTGTTTCCCATGACCTGGCTTGGCCAGCAGTCACTGTGATGAAATATGGAGTTCAAGTCTGATTGCCGAAAAGAGTCGTTCTCTTTTGAAGCCTTCTTCTGTTGATAAGTGGCAAGCCTATCACTGCCCAGCTGTTCCCATATGCCTCCAGTCATATGCAGCCTGGCTCTACCCACACTGTCCTGGATAGAGCCCTCCTCAGCCCTCCACCGTCTCAGACTTAACTCCAGACTAAAGTTTCATCGACGTGTCACATGTATGTGTGTATGAGGAGCTATGTGTATGTATCTGTGTGTGCATAGAAGTCATACGAGTGAAGGTTAGAGAGAGAGAGCAAGAAAAAAAAAGCAATTTGAGAAAAAAAAGAGAGGGTCAAAAAAACGAAGGTTCATTCAATCACAACATAACTGACTGTGTCCCTGATCCATTGGTCCAGTTCACCTTGTGCTTCAACCAGATAGAAAATACTTGTGTAATTAATAAGGTCCTTTCTTTACTGAAAAAGTGACGCATTGAATTTACTTGATTGTGCACATAATTTTTACTTGAATAAAATGTAATCAATAAATAGAATTCTGTCTTACATTCAAACATAATTGTGTTAATGTAATATAATGGAAATTATGCCAACATTTGAATTAAGTACAGTCAGTGCATCACTTCTTTCAGTTGAAGCTCACTGACGCAGAGAAAGAAACTTTAACATGGCCGTTAAAATCAACTTTCAAACTTTGCCTCTGCAAACTAGGATGAATACTCAGACAGGCAGAAGTGTATTCACCTTTGGATTGTTTATACACTGAACAGACAGAGGCTGACTACACCCTTGTATTCCCTTCCCTATTTTCCAGAAAGCGATCAGAGTCACCACATTCATGCAGCGCCTTCGCGCCTCGGATATGGGCTCTACGGAAGGGCCGCCGGAGGGACAGGGGGATAGTGTCAAAGCTGATGGAGTCGAGAGTAAGGGAGTCCCCGCTGAATCTGTGAGTGTATCCCATGAGGTAACAGTGGAAAACAGACTGGCTGAGGATCAAGAAGAGAAAAAAGCACAGGAGGTGAAAGACAGGGTTGTCTCTCATTCGGAGGTTGAGGCAAGAAAAACACCAGATGAGAAAGAATGCAGAATTACTTCTTCACTCCCTGAGACAACAAAGCCCACCGCACAAACAAGCTCGTCAACACAAACTCAAGGGGAGGAGCAGGACAAAGGCGAGGAAAAGGAAGCGGCTGGTGATGACTCTCACGAAATGTGCCAAGACAAATCTGCAGTGGAGGCAAGACAGAAACCCACCATCACTGAGCCCACCAAACCCACTGACTGCCAAGGGAACAAAGTCACTTCAGAAAAAGAAACCTCTATTGCTGGCAACACAGACAAGAAAACAACATCTTCCCCCGATACCCCAAACCGTCGCAGAATGGCTGCCAACCTTTCTCTGGATCATGGCTTGGGGGCCGGTGGCAAGATTAGCAGTCCTACAGTCACTGACAAAGAGCAGGCAGCGAAAGTGGCTGAGGAGAAGGCTGATGGAGCAGGGAAGCAGCAGGACCTTTCTCCTGGTAGCTGGTGTCAGACCCAGCTTCCAGAGGCAGTAGCAGAGAGGCAGGTAGAGACCAGGACGATAGGAGAGGTCAGTCCAAGGGGCAGAGACAGGGAAGGAGACAAGACAGAGAGGTCCAGTCAGTCGAGTCAGACGGGAAAGCACACGCATTGTCCTTATGGTGCCATGGGCTCTTCAAGTTTGGGCCGAAACAAGACCGTCTATGTGCAGGGACAGAGAGATTTAGGACATGGAGCTTCTTATGCAAGATCTTGCTGCTCTCCCTACTCCATAGGAGATGGGGCAATGTACAGCAGTTTAGAACAAGCCGGAGGGGCCAGTTCAGACTGGCAAATGGACAGCGTCATCGAGCAAATTGAAAAGCAAATGGCGGCTGTGTTGGAGAAGATCGAAGGTGATATGCCCTCACTGTTGGAGCAGATAAGCGACTGTCCTGAGACCCTTCCAAGGGCCAAAAGTGCCCAGTCTTCTCCCTCAACCCGCCCTCGCTCCTACCACCATCATTCCACCCCACCACCTCTGCCCACCACCCCCCGGCCGCCCATGCCCTCTCTACCACACCTAACCATCCCCCCACCCTCCTACCCACCTCCATCCCCACCCAGCCAGGTCCAGGCACACAGTCAATCAGCCACCGACCAGGACGAGAGGGAAGGGCAAAGAGGTGCTGTGAGATTAAATCAGTCACCAAGGGGAGGGACGTCAGGGAGGGGTTTATGAAGCCTGCATGCGCAAAGGGATAAATCAGAGAGACTATGGAAATCATAAAGAGAGACTTGAAGGAATACTAATCTCTGACTGCTGCATCTGAACACCACAGTTAAACACTACCATTTCAGTGCATTTCCTACTGCTAAAAAAAGACAATACCCAGTGACTCGAGACACACTTGTAACAGGAACCAGTAAGTAGTGGCAGGAGCAGCTCCTCACTGGCCGCCTTCTTTCCTAACTAAGAAATGTATTGTCTGTAGAGGTTGACAATATACTATAGAGGCAGCAGTTAGAGATTAGATCAACAACCGCTGGAATATATCTCTTTGAGTATTAGACCAAGTCATGGATCTCAACGTAGCAGCTAATATTTTGAGGCTGTAAGTATTTTATTTTCTTCGGGGGGTGAGTGGGTGGTCAGGGTATGCTCAAATCCAAATTATAGAATAGCTCTGTTTCCTTAGCATGTTGTTGAGTCATGAGCAGCTGCGTTTGTTGGGAAGGTTGCTCCTAGCAGAAAAGGTACAATTATGCGTTTGAGGCTACAGCGTAACATCCCTTTATGTGCATGTTCAGATCTGCACCACATAACAGTCAACTCTGTGTTGAGACCACTGTCTAAAACAGCTGTAAATACTTCCAATCTGGTAGCAAACACTGATCATTTCCATTAATATTTTTTGGAGAATAATAATTCAAACACAGGCTAATAAATGCAAGCACCCTTATAGACTTGTACAGTCGAGCATAAAGTGTAACCTGAAACAAAAATGTGTACCACACACACACACACACACACACACACACACACACACACACACACACATATATATATATTCTTCATGTGTTTATATTTCTTATGTCCCTTATCAATGTTTGGGCCACTGCACCATCGTCATTGTAGAAAGTTGCAATATGACCTGCCATTTGTTTCCAACGAAATGAACCACATGGGGGCGCAACAGACTGTGTAAGAAATCAGAATCGGCTCTCAAGAAGGCAGCACCGTGAAATATCTGTTGGTTTATTCTTATTCTTATTCTTGTACAAGGCATTCTATACACACCTTTTATGCATGTCTTTATATTCTCTCTCTGTTATTAAGTCGTAATACAAAAAGGAGAAAATCTGTATCACGTGCATCCTAATTATTAATAGAATGACACACCTATCTGCCGACTTCAGGAGCTGAACCAGACTTGCCTTTCTCCTTTGTTTCCTGTGATGTTAGAACATCCTGTATGTTTGGTTGGTGTTCTGCTTTTTCCTGTTTATTTTCTTATTACGAATATGACAAATTTTATGAAATGTATAGTTATTTATTATACTCTTCCCAAACGGGAATTTCAAAATATAAGAGCCTCGCTTCTGTGTATCTGTAACTCTGGCATCATCTTCTCAGCTATTTTTTGTCATAGTGATGTGAATACACCCTCCAAGCTACTTTTGCAATCGTTCTGCCAAGATTTCAATAAAACGTAGAACACGTCATGTTGTCATTATTCGTGTGTGCTTCTCCAGAATGACAGGATTGTTTTCTTCAGGATTGTTTCTCAGAGTTCCCTCTGAGATCAGATCATAAGTTCGTGCAACCAACATGACATTGCATTCACATACATAAACTTTAAGACAGAGTTGTTCCCCCATTTGCAGCTATAACAGAGTTTCGAGGGTTTCTGTGGGAATGTGTGCCCATTTATACTGTAGAGCATTTATCAGTCAGGCACTGATGTTGGACGAGAAGGCCTGACTCACAATTCCAGTTCATCCCAAAGGTGTTTAATGGGGGGGATGATCAGGGCTCTGTGTGGCCAGTCAAACTCTGTCACTCTGAACTCATCCAGCAATGTCTTTATGGAGCTTACTTTGTGCATTGAGGCACAGTCACGCTGTAATACACCGAGAAGCACAATGTACTTTAAAATGTGCTTAAACCTACCTTAATTTACCACTAAAAAAAACTTCATTAGGTGGCCATTAATTTGTGAACAATCCTTTAATTTTACCTTAAATGTGGATGTAAGGCATTAGTGTGAAACCTCTTAATCTTAAACATAAGGCATTCATTCATGAAGATCTATGATTAAAGCGGCACATTTAAAAAAGTAAGGAGAAATTCAGTTAATCAGCCTTAATTTGTGCTCTTCCCTTCATTTTATTTAAGTTCATATAAATTAAGGTCAAAATTAAGATAAGGTGTGCTAAGGGGTAAAATTAAGGGGTTTGGTTTCATAGTGATAGAACAAGTTATTCCCCAAACTGTGTCCAAAAAGTTAGAAGCATTGTCCAAAAATATATGGGTTTGCTTGTGGCAATGGGTATGGTAATACCGTCAATAATTAAGAGGTGTGCCCCAATACGATTGTCCATATAGCGTACATTACATTGTAAAATAAAGTACGCCGCCAGACAAATTTGTATCATAAACACATCTCGGTCTGCTCACCGTCACGTTACTGACTATAACTCAAAGTTACAAACTACTCGTTTAAGAATGAAAATAGATTAGTTTGCAGTATTGAAATAACTGAATTAAAGAATTAAGAGGGGTGTGCCAATACATTTCTCAGTATGGTAAACATTCGATTGTACAATAAAGTAAGCTGTCTGAAAAAATAGTATCATGAACTAATCCTAGTCACTTCCACCTTTCAATTATTATTGACAACATTAAAAGACTCGTTTACGCAAGGAACAAGATATGCTTCGATCGTCGATTTAGACTCTCTAGCGCATCGTACTTCGTTTCCCTCCATGCACGGCGCCTATGTAAACTGGACGAGCTTATTTCTCGACAGGTGGGGGGGCACAGGATTGCAAGAACATATTTTTTTGTAAATAAGAAGTTGTCACATGAATAGCCGTTTCATTCGTGTTGTTTAGTGTCAAGGCTGTCCATGTAAAAGAAAAAGTTTAAAACAGATTGACGTTTACTAAGAAATCCATATATGTACCACCAGAGGCCTACCTCCTTGAAGAAATGTGCCGTTCCAGACTCAAACTCTGCACATGTTGCAGGAGAGCTGAAGAATAGAGGCGAGCTGTCTCGGAGCTGTAACGGTCCGGGCCGGTTAGACCCTTCTCCTCCTCAGAGCAGGAAGATACGGAGCTCCGGTCTCTTCTAAAATCGTACTTACATTACCGCTTCGCCTCACTGTCGTTGCCTTCGTGCCTGAGAAGTTTTTCTGTCTTCAGTGCCGTGGAAAGGCCCTGGTAATATCGGATGTGGTGAGTTCTGCATACTTCTATCTGAGTCTGGCTAATGCTAACTAGCTTTCGTCAGAATAGCTGGCTAACTAGCTGAGAAACGGACTCTGAAGGTGCTTATTTAGCTCATTTGACTGTTTCACAATGCAGCTGCAAAAACAATGTACCCTTCTGTGAACTAGCATTTACTTAAAGTTAGAAACTTGACTCAAGACGACAAGTTATGTTGGAAGACTTCATGGGTTGCTAAGCTAGCCTAGGAGTCTCTTTTTGTAGTGTAGGCTTCAAGGCTCTCTGTACCACAGGGAGCTGTTTATGCCATTTTTTTCTTGTTGGGCTCTTGCATGGATTTGGATGCTGTTATCTACACGTCGTTGCAAATTACTCAGCTCTTGTCTTTTTATCCAATAAAGGTAAAGATATAGTTGTAAATAGGCATTAAAAAGCACCAGAACGTGAATGAAATGGGATCACAGTTGGAGGGATGGTAGTTACAGCGCTTTCTGTTCAGATAGATAAGCAATCGACCATGCCACATTATGATTGGCGCCACTGGTAGAACCAGTGTTGTAAGAGCTTGTGAAGATGGCAAGCTATCTGTATTTCTGAATTGATTAGAGTAGCTCGAGCTAACGTGTCGAGGTGGTGCACTCTTTTTAAGTGCTAGTTCACGTTGATCAGTCGATATTCTCTAGATGAAGGTGCATGCAGGTGCACAGGATACCTGTGCAGTGTACTGATGCGTGGAGGGCGCATGCATCGTGTACCCATCGAGAGAGCCTATTTACAGGGGGAATGTGAGCCCCCTTCCTTGGGCTCAGTCCCCCCTATGCAACCAAGAACATACACGGCCCTCTTGGGCCTTTGTCACAAGGTGTCACCCTCCCCCCAACGTTTATTCCTTTAATATACATCTATTTTAGATTTGTTTAAAAGAATGCCCTGTCTACTGTTTCTGGAGGGATTCCTGTTTCCTCTCAATAAACATTTATGGAAGCCCGAGGTGAGGTTTGTTGGAAATCAAAACCGGTCAGTATCTGAAAGGAGTGAAATTATGCAACAGTCTTTCATTTATGCAGGTCAGGCATGGCAAGTGGTAAATGGTATAGATGGGCAATGAAATTGGAGTTGTTTTGATAGTGGCAGAAATGGTTCAGTAAGATTATCATCACTGGGCATAGGGGCCTGTAATTCAAACCTTAATTTAATGATGCATTATTACTTATCTGTAGTATTTATACCCCAGCATATGTTTATTGCACAGTGTATTTTCATATGGATTTTTTTCCTACAGATTTTTATGTACATTATGTACATTTATTTTGACAATTTTACATTGTTTGACTCTGTCTTCGCAGTCATGGAATGAGCAATTTCCTACAGGATCAAGTTTCTTTTTATTGTTTTTTCCTTAGATGAAATTTATTGGAAAGTGTTTCCAGTAGGCCATTTCACATTAAACTTCTATGAATGTCAATTTCCTTTTAGTTCGTAGTAGATGGTGGTTTTAGGTGATGATGGTTTGCTATGGCACATCATTTCCTTGCATAATTTATGTTGACTTGCAGAGTAAGTGAATTAAAAAAAGCAAAGTTAGTGCAACAGTCTTTCATTTTTGCAGGTTTTGCTGTCTCAGATGTGCCAGACTGGTAAATGGTACAGATGTACAATAAAATCTGGATTGTTTTGATATTGCCAGTGCAGTAAGATTTCCGTCATTGGGCCGATTAGTAGTCTATAATTCATCCTATAGTCATTTAATTGTGCATTTTTTGTACCATGTACAAGAATAATGTTGAGCTGCTCTGCAAAAACAAAGTTTTACTTGATATTTATGTAGTGCTAATTAAGGGGTATTTACTATGGAATTTCCACATTTTATAAATGTGTTTTTGCATTGGTGTCGACATATCGACACAATTTAATTATCCTTGTTAAATGTTTGTGTTTACTGAATTCTGGGAAGATGTAGCATATGGCTTCAGCTGATTCTCTTAAATAACAGAAGAGGGGCAGGGGGCTGCTTAGAATAGAATTATGCAATAAACTTATGTAGGCTGAAATATTGTCAGTGTTTTATTTATGTAATACAATTTCTTGCTTGTTATAGAGTTGGTGGGTTCCAAATTTGTAGTGGAAATGACACTAGTCTGTGCTTAATAATATTTATCCAGCTGTTGATTTTTGATTTCCAAACATTGATTTATGATAGAAAATGTAGGTTACTCACATAAACATCAAGATCTGCCCATGACCAGAACATTACTTCTGACTGAAAAGGAGCACTTTTAATGCAACTTGTGGATCCAGTTTTTAAAAACTTTCTTTATCAAATTTGGATTTTGGCAACATGATTAGGAGAGGAAGGAGTTTAGGAGTTTAGTGACTGTCCACATAAAATTGTGAATTTAACAAAGACACAAATTGCAGCTCTTGACTAAAGAGGGTTAAATAGGATTTCATCACTCTCAAACTTTACTGGTCTCATTGTTTTCATGCTAATAAAATTAGCCAGCCGGTTCATTCTCGTGATGTTCATAGTCATCAGGAGTCTAAATGTCGACTGCACCATGTGGATATTTTGGGTTTGAATGGCCTAAAAGCCCATATTTGATGTACCATGGCAAACATTAGCAGGCTGAGTAATTTACCTGTTGCTTTGACACTCTGGCATGGCATAAACAGTCAGTGTTAATTTAGTGAAAAGTGTGTGATTATTGACTGTAAAGAAGTGTAGGATATTATAGCATGTTCACGTTCGCACAGAAACATGCCATACTGATGTGTCTGCCTGCTGCATTGCATTGTGTAAACTATTGTCTTCCTAGATAAAGCTGAAATGAGTGCATGTGTGAATTTCTCAGGTTGTGGTGGGACATTTTGAAACATGAATGTCAAATCTATTTTCAGAGCACCTAAATATTTGAATTGTAGGTCAGAACAGTGGTCAGTCTCTTTTAAACAAGCTTTCAAACAAACAGCATGGTCTGAATAAGCAGGGTCAGTTTTCTCTGAATGCTCACATGTTCTGTTTTGTTCAGTTGTTCAAAGAACCTGGTGCTACACACAGGTACCACAACAATATGTATGCACTATCTAAAGATAACAATCTGTCCTGGTGTTAACCAACGCTAAGACAGTTTTACATGCCTGTAGTGAAATAATGAGACTTAAATTAATTAACTTATCACCATAATTTATAAACGGGGCACCTGTTTTTTTCTAAAATAGAGACACCAGGACTGCTGCAAGCTCTCTACAATAGTTCGTATTATTGGATCAGAGTTCTAAATATTGATTGATGTTTCATGTCAGGAAATTGAAAGTTATGAAGACATTAACAAGGCATTAAGAGTTTAAGATGCAAAAATGACAGTTTGGTAATAGAAATCCTGTTTTATGAAGTAGTTGAATTCTGGGAAAAAAAGGTTCTCTGCATAAAAATACTTCTAAAGCATTTATTAACTTATTAGACCAGTTGAGGCTGTAAAAATAACTGAAATAATTTGGGAAAGCTAAAATTGTACCGCACTTGCTGTAATGGATATGCAGACACAGCATATGTTGCTTTAAGAGTCAGAGCTATTTCTCTTCATCCTTCTGAGATGGTGGCTTTCGAACACACTTCTCAATCACATCTGTAAAGTAAACCCTAATCTTTTTAACCAGTCTGGTGCTGCAGGTTAATGCCTGTGCTGTTTTAGGGGATTTTTTCAACTAGTTATATCTTACAAGGCTGCTATCAACAGCAGCTAATTTGAATATGTGGACCTGATGATAAAGCTCAAAAGTTAATGTATGTGTATCAAATCTTTGACACCTGGGTTGTTTTAGTCATTTATTTATTTGTTCTAATGAGTCTGTCTAGGCAAGGGATTTTGTGTTGCCCCCAAAAGTTCATATGTAAAGCATAAATGTATAAAAATACAGTTTCATATTAATCTAAAATGCTGGTTGTTTTCCATTGCAGACCGAACCTGTACAGCACAGATTAGCATTAAAGCATCTATTCAGTTTTGAGTAATCTCTAACGTGCTTAACTATGGGGTAAATGTATATGTATATATTTCAAAGCCATTTTATCTCCCTCTCTCTTTTTTTAAATTTTTTTTAATGTTTTATCCTTTTACTTGATATGTGTGCTGAACATGCTGCATTCTTCCTCTGCTGGAATTAAAGAGAGACCTAACAATTTGTAATCTTGTATAGAACATTAACACATTTTGTAAATAATATAATGTAAAACTTCTATGCCCCTCCCCCCAATTGCTTACCTATTGGGTGTGCATTCTGGGTGCATTTAGGGTCCAATTAAATGTTCCTCTGAGAAGGTACTTGCTTTAAAGTGCTTAGTAAAATGAAGTATTGGTCCAGTAGATTAACACTGTAACTGTGTTGGTAAATGAGTGTTTGTGTAGTGTAATGCTGCTGCATACTTCTGAAGGTTCTTTCAAAAACTTGTATGACTTGGACAAGCGTAAATGGGAGAAGAGAAGTAACATCTTTTGTTTGGACATGTGTTTTTTTGGTTCCAGCTTTGATATACACATTATTTGGTTCTTGTCACACCTGATTAAACTCGTGTCTCAGAATAAACTGGTCTGTCTTATTCTGACACACCTAAATGACACAAAAGTGCCTGTCATGCATCCCCCCGGACTGATTTGGAGAAGTGCTTTTTTGTCAGCTTTGGTAATGTTTTATACCCCACTTAAGTAATAGTGAAATTGTTCAGTTATTTGGTGCCAAAACGTTAATACACGCATATATCCACTGTGTATGCACATGCAAACACACACACTTCTGTATTTACATTTGTATACTATTTTTATAGTGTACTTTTTTAATTATACTTTTATCATGTAGTTTTTATTCTATTGGTTCTGCTGGCTCCCTTGGAGAGGAGCTGCTTTGTTTTTTTGTGCTTCTCCGTGTGTTGGAGAGGAGCTGCTCTGTCTTTGTGTGGTTCTCAGTGTGTCCGAGAGGAGCTCCACTGTCATTTTGTTGTTTTCAGTGTGTTTGAGAGGAGTTGCTCTGTCTTTGTGTGGCTGTCAGTGTGCTGGAGAGGAGCTGCTCTGTCAGGGGGGCTGTATTTCCGCAGGCTCAGCGCTGCTGTCCAATGAGTGCTTGTTCACACGGAGGGCCCGGAGTCCTCCCTTTCCTGTTGAATATATGAGCAGCTCCTCCCCTGCGCTGCAGCTGCCATTTTGGTTTTGTTCCGTGCTGTGTGCTGAGAGCAGGAAGGCTGTGAGTGTGGGGAGCAGGGCGGACCGGAGTGACTCGGCAGGATAGCGAGGGGGGGCTCTTTCTCGCAGCGTCTCCAAGCGCAGCGCTTTTGTCGCTTCCCCCTGTTTTTTCTCCTTTCCCCCTCCATCATAACCTCACCTCACCTGCCAGTAAGCCACACCGTCGTCGTTTGGAGTCGGTTTCACACGAGGGAGCTTTGCTGACACTGAGGGAGTGGACAGAGAAGGGTTATTGGTAAGAAATGAGCCCATTCAGCTCTTCAGATCTGCTCCGTGCTAGCTCCTCTCACAGCCCCCTGCTTTATTTTGTGTCTCTTACTGTTTTCTGGTGCTGCAGTGTTAAGATGCAGATGGTTTGTCGTAGCAGGCCACATCGGAGCTACAAGCTAACTCCGTTTCTTTCTTTCTCTTTTAAAAAAACACGAAACTCTTTCGTTTTCGTTACTGTGCTAACAGGCAGCTAATCCGGTTACTGTAAGTGAGCTAGGCCTCAGACCAAACTGCATGGATTTTCACAGCCTATAGAGCCTGATCTTTTTTTTTTTTTTTTTTTACGAGGATGGACGTGTACCAAACCCAAAAGGAACAAATCCCGATTAACATTACCTTAACTTGACTATAGTTCCCGTTTGATTATTATTTTTGGTTAAAAATAACAGCCTGCAGATAAATTAGTCTGACTAGGAAGTGCCATACAGATCCGAATATATAAAACACAGCAGGTGTAATGTCCTGCTAAGCAGGTTTGGTTTGTTCTGGTGTGACAGTTTTGGGGCGTATTTCACTGTCCATTTTCCATTCCCTTTGTTAGTAAGAGCCATCTAATACAAGTTAGCTTTATTGCCCCTCTTTATGGATATAACATACCACATAATCTCGTTTGGGTCCAAATGTCGATGTGTGCAATCTCATCATGGGCAGATTGACTTTTCTGGTTTTGTCCTAACTACGGCATTGACTTGGGGGAATGCGGATTTTCCGCTCTGGTTTTTTTGCCATGTTATCTTTCAGTTCCCCCTGGCCAGTGATGAAATCCACTTATTTCACATTCTGTAGAAAGATAACGCAAGGAGGTACATGCCCAGACACGCGTGTAAGGGGTTATAAATAGAATGCCCCATTCTACTGCCCTGATTTTATTAAATGCAGTAGAGGAGAGAGAGAGGACTGTAAGGCAGCTGTGAGTGAAGTTCAGTTTTAATGAATCAGCATTTTTGTGCTGTAGAATGGGCGAGCCTGAGCGATAAACAAAGCGTTTGTGTCCACGATCTATTTATAGCAGGCCAGTTACCTACAGCTTGCGGCAGAAATGCAGGATCTGCCCCTGCCGTGATGAAGCCAAGTACTCTCTTGTTCATTAATGTGCTGTTTAAATGTTATTTATGCTGAGGAGCATACTGAGAGCCACAGGAAAGTATTTAGATCTTCGATCAGTATGTTTTATATATTTAATTTCTGCAAAGAGCTCATTTTAGCCTAAATAATATAGTGTATGTTGACTTTTATGAACAATTTGAAGAAAAATAATTTTGTCCTTTAAAAAAAAAAAAAAAGTACAGTGTTTTTGTGACATGCCTAGATAACTGAGGCTTGTATTTACTTTCACAATTCTCATATGATGTTTATTTTAATATTGGTAGCATAGTAGGCTTACTTTGCTTTAGACTGGATATTGGTCATTCATTACAGGAACTGTCCAGTGCTGAATCCCAATCTATAGAGGTCCAGATTCAGAACCTGAGTATCTTTTTGCCAAGTTCCAGATTCGCAAGAAATTTCTCTTGTTCTGGGGGTTAACACAAAATGAACCCCCTAAAATATATAGTATGAATGTATTAGATATGCCAAAATACTGTAGCGCCCACACCAAGTACCACTTGGAGTCCAGGTTAAAATGAGTATAAACTGTTGACTCTTTGCTGCTGTTAATTTTGAGTTTGATGAAGGAAAGGAAAATTATGTAAGTCAATAAAGTTCTTATCATTAGTCATAGAAGCTGCAAAGCAAAGAATTTGTAGAATTTGTGATTATGTTGGATTGTTCTGGATTTGGAGAAGTTTCTTACTCCATGGAGGCGGGTGGTGAATTTTTTAACCTTTTTGTAGATTTATGAAGCTTTGTGTAAATATTTCAGTGCCAATTAGTCATCTATGACCTTTTGTTAATCTTGGACACTTAGAAATGTAGTACTGAATTCAGTTGGTCTTGTGTCTCGTAATTATTGGGATTGTTCTACATAATGTGTGTGTTTTGCTTGTAACTCTGAAATGATCTCGTGATTGAATGCTGCTTTTGTTTATTTGGAATCTGTGTTCTTTTGATTAGCTCTTATATTGGATTTGGGTTACCTCTTAAGTTTGTGTGTTTTTTAAAAAAAATGTTTTTTTAATTTATTTATTTTTAGATGTCCAGCTCGCCGCTGTCCAAGAAGCGTCGCGTGTCAGGATCAGAGACGAAGACGGGATCCCACTGTTCCTCCTCAAATTCTGTCAAAACTGAACTATCCCACTCCCCAGCTAACGTGAGTACACACAACTGTTCACCTTATCTCGGCGTGTTTTATTCAAGCGTTGGAGGATTAGTTACTTCATATAGAAATCTCAGTGTCCGTTCCCAGCTTAACTGTAAATAGGCAGCCTTTACACAGCACACTTACACTGAACTTTTTCTTTCTTCACATTGTTTAATAAAGTATGCTTATAACTATATAATGTTCATGATCATTTGCTCAAAATTAAGTATGCAGTGTAGACTTCAGAAATGACTAACTGTATGTTAACATTTGTTTTAACAAGTGGCAACTAAAAAGGTCTACTTCTCTTCTGATGTATGAAGTCTGTGAATGTGGGGGTTTGCAGAATCTGACTATATAAATTGAGCGGTTCTGTTTGTAGTGCTTTAACGGCTTTGTTCCCACAGGGCATGGCTAAGAATGGAAATGATGCTGAGATTGATGAAGGCCTGTACTCCAGACAGCTGTAAGTCCTGATTTACAGAGTTGGTTTTTTTTTTAAAAAAACTTTGTATTATGCCTGTGCTCTTGACAGTAAAATTGAGTTAGACTATGTTGCAATTTAAAGGCCAGATATGATTTCCGCAGTTTCAAATAAATTAAGCCTGCAGGTTCACCACTGGACCGTTTGAAAGAAAATGCAAATTGATAGCATAACAGCCATTTGGAGCCATTTCACAGATGTATTTATTGCTTTTTTTTTTGTCTTCCGTTAGTGACGTTGCATTGTGTAATATTGATTAGGGATGTGTCTAAAACTCACTCTTGTTCATCAGGTATGTGTTGGGCCATGAAGCCATGAAACGCATGCAGACCTCCAATGTTCTGATCTCAGGACTGCGTGGCCTTGGCGTGGAGATTGCTAAGAATGTCATCCTTGGCGGAGTCAAGAGTGTCACCGTGCATGACCAGGGTGTGGCTGAGTGGCGAGACCTCTCTTCACAGGTCAGTGGACTGCCTTCACCTTCAGAACTGCACAACTGTGCTGGAAATCAGGGTCCTCCAGTTTTACTGACTTTGCATTTTAAACAGTATTAGTGGCTTTTGTGAGGAAACAGTAGTGAAACTGAGCAAGAAGTGTTGACTAATATGCCTTGGTAATGATGTTGAGTTGCTTCTTTTACTACTTATATTTCTCACACCAGGAGAACGTCCTGTCAATATGTCAATAATTTATTTTACATGTAGCCCCAAACAGACTCAAAAGATTTGGTTAAAATGTCTTATCTTCTGCCTTTTCAATACAACTGCGACCTGTTTAACTTAACCAGTAGGTTGCAGTGTCTTCTTGTAAATTCCAACTGGTATAAGACTGGTAAGTGTGTGGAGGGAAGAGGATACCATGCAGTGAAATATGAAACTGACTGCAAATGTTTTCTGTGTTCTAGTTTTACCTGCGTGAGGAAGACCTGGGGAAGAACCGCGCTGAGGTCAGTCAGGCACGGCTGGCAGAACTCAACAGCTACGTTCCTGTGACCGCTTATACTGGAGCTCTCACCAATGACTACCTAACACAGTTTCAGGTACTGCATAATCTTTTAATGGAGCGCAAATAAACCTCCACCCCAGCTCATCCTACACTTGACCGATGTAGTGCTTTTATTTTCATCTGTCTGATACTAGCAGCTTTAAACAATAACGTGGTTAAAGTTTGATTGTAAGTCTCCTCTCCCTTTTTCATGTTGTAATGGCATGTAACATACTTTCAACCCTTAAAAAAATCCCAATGAAGATTTGGGCTAAACTTTCTGCCTTAAACTTCTTGCATAAAAATGGAAGATAAAGATCGCCTTTTAAAAAATCTGTTTAATGCTTGCTAAACCTGTTGTTGAACAAGGCACAAAATGATGGCTGTCTTTCAACAGTCCTATGTTTGTTGGTGCAGGTGGTGGTACTGACCAGCTCTACACTGGATGAACAAACACGCCTTGGTGACTTCTGCCACAACAAAGGCATCAAACTGGTTATTGCTGACACACGTGGGCTGTTTGGGTGAGGAGACAAAATAGCAAACATTTGTTTAGTTTTTAAATGGCTTATTGTTGTAAGTGTTGCATTTGTAACTTGCTGCATTTGTTTTCCAGGCAACTTTTTTGTGATTTTGGGGATGAGATGATTGTATATGATACCAATGGAGAGCAGCCTCTAAGTGCCATGATCTCCATGATCACCAAGGTAACCTTTGGCTGCTCCTTCATTTGATGTGCAACCATGCTGTTTTCTATCTTAGCAAATTGTATCTGTATGAGATGTGAACTAACGAGTTTTTATTCATACAAAATTAATATAGCTTTCATCTCAGGTTTATTTTTGAATAACCTAGCCAAACTACATGTCTGATTACTAGTGTCCCGTTAAGTATGCATGTGTGGCTGTGTAATGACAGGATGCTGCTGGCGTGGTAACGTGTCTGGATGAGGCCAGGCATGGCTTTGAGTCTGGAGACCATGTCACTTTCACAGAGGTGCAGGGCATGACTGAACTTAATGGCTGCCAGCCTGTTGAAATCAAAGCCCTTGGTGAGTGTGTAACCCCTCCACACTTTTTAAAACCATGGTGCACTGTTTATAATATTGAAAGGGGTTCATTTTAATCTAATAGCAGAGACACTGCAGTTAGGGGAACCATTTTATCAGAACAGATTATTTTTGAGTATGTGACTTGTAACTCTTTGGTTAAAGTAACGATGTCTTTTTCAGGGCCGTACACCTTCAGTATCTGTGACACCACGTCTTTCTCGGACTATGTAAGGGGTGGTATTGTGACACAAGTCAAAATGCCTAAGAAGGTTACCTTTGTAAGTCTGATTCATTGAATATTTTGCAGTCTACTACAGGCCTATAAAAAGATCTTGCCATGTAGTTCTCAAGTTATTTTCTGTCACTTTGCAGAAATCTTTTTCTTCATCAATGCCCGAGCCTGAGTTTCTGATGACTGATTTTGCCAAGTTTGATCGTCCTGGCCAGCTGCACATAGCCTTCCAGGCTCTTCACGCCTTTGAGAGTAAACACGGTCGTTCTCCTAAGCCCTGGAATGAGGTTAGTCCTGGTTATGTGGTTATTAAACATACTAAAATACCTCTGCAGTTTGCCTGTCCTATGCTTTGCCCAGTTTATGACCTTCCACACATCCCATCAGTAAAAAGGAGCTGATTTTGTGTGTTTTGTATTAGGTTTTTGATTGAGTTGTAGAGTGGCTGACTGACTCAGCAGCGTTGTCCTCTGTTCTCTCTGTGCCGCAGTCGGATGCTGATGAGCTTGTTTCTCTGGCCGGCGAGGTGAACACAGCACAGTCTGGCTCTGCCAAGCAGGAGGAGCTTGACCAAGCACTGCTTAAAAAGTTCTCTTTTGTAGCTGCAGGGGACCTGGCCCCAGTCAATGCCTTCATCGGTGGGCTCGCTGCCCAGGAGGTTATGAAGGTAATAAAGTTTCCATTTATCCTTTGCCCCTCGTGCGTTACTGCAGATATGAAAAGTCGATACCTCGTAGGATCATTCCAGAATGCTGCTTTTGAACTTCTCTTCACACTTAATGTGGGATGTGACTTAAACCAGAGTGGTGTATGCGGTGTTGGAAGTGTATGTTTGTTTATAGCAGAAGACAAGATAAAGTAATTTAGACATCCAGTTTCAATTTTGTCTCATGATTTATTAGCTCTTGAGTTTTCTTGGTACTTGCAAGCGCATGACTAATTTTATTGGTATCATATTGTACATGTATTGAACCAGTTTGTGTAGCCTGTCGCTGACCCTTGTGTGTATTTTAGGCATGCACAGGCAAGTTTATGCCCATTATGCAGTTTTTGTACTTTGATGCCCTGGAGTGCTTACCTGAAGCTGAAAGACCAGCGTTCACAGAGGAGGAATGTGCTCCTGTGAGTTTTCTTACATTTTTCCCTCCTTAAATGTCACTTTTTGTAGTAGAGAAAAAAAAGTTATGTTTTACAAAACACTTACCCATCTGTCTCTTCACTCAGAAAAGCTGCCGATACGATGGACAGATTGCTGTTTTTGGGTCCAAGTTGCAAGAACTGTTAGCCAAGCAACGCTACTTTTTGGTGAGTTCTTCAATGGCTTTTATTTTCAGTGCTCCTCTTCGTAATGTCCAATTTATAAAAAGCACTTTGTCGCAAAATGAAAGCTGTTGCCCACGCTCTGCTGAAAAATCTCTGTTATAGAGATTGGCAGTCATTTCTGCCAATCTCTAATTCTGCCTGTTTAAATTTGGCTTTATATAATTGTCTTAAGGGAGTCACTGAACCTTTCTTTTAGGTGACTTATGAAAACTCTTGGGTGGTGTGATTACTTTCAGGTGGGGGCAGGTGCCATTGGCTGTGAACTCCTGAAGAACTTTGCTATGATGGGTCTGGCCAGTGGGGAGGGAGAGGTTATAGTAACGGACATGGACACCATTGAAAAATCAAACCTTAATCGTCAGTTCCTCTTCAGGCCGTGGGATGTTACGGTAAGCATAAATCCTAATGACCTAATATATATATATATATATATAAATCTTAAGCTTGGTTGTGAGTAATGATATGCTTATAGAATATTATGATCATTTAACTTGCTGTGCTACAGAGCGTACGTCTTTGGAATGTCGGCTTATCAGGAAAACTTTATTTGGAGCAATTCCTTCATATGACAAATGTATTTCTGCCTTATAAGGCTTTTTGAAGAATGAGCGAGCTGCTAAAATCTGTCTGCAGATGTCCCCATACATTTACAACTGTGTTTAAGGGCAAAACAAGCTTTTATTTATTATCGTTTGTACTTGTAGAGAGCAGTTAGCAGACAGACCTGGCAGAAATGTACTGAGAGCTGTAACAGTACACTACATACTTTGTATTTGCTTCCACCAATTGATTTTATTGGTTGGAGGGCTTTTTTCAGTCCATGG
>JBBPDH010000130.1:18499344-18511622 GCA_037974565.1 Clupeocharax schoutedeni
GTAACAGTACACTACATACTTTGTATTTGCTTCCACCAATTGATTTTATT
Source organism: Clupeocharax schoutedeni (assembly GCA_037974565.1). Classification (NCBI taxonomy): domain Eukaryota; kingdom Metazoa; phylum Chordata; class Actinopteri; order Characiformes; family Alestidae; genus Clupeocharax; species Clupeocharax schoutedeni. The sequence goes on from JBBPDH010000130.1 coordinate 18,499,395, forward strand.
GGTTGGAGGGCTTTTTTCAGTCCATGGATTGTTTGCCTTTTTACCTTTAAGACCTACTGTTTTCTCTTGGACTTGCTGGGATGATGTTGAGAGTAGGTGATAACTGGCTCTTATGTGTCATTTCCTCCTGATGAGTAGAAGATGAAGAGTGAGACTGCCGCTGCTGCCGTGAAACAGATGAATCCGTCTATACGCATCACAGGTCATCAGAATCGCGTTGGGCCTGACACTGAGAAAATTTACGATGACGATTTCTTTGAGAGCCTGGATGGAGTGGCCAATGCCCTGGACAATGTTGATGCCCGTGAGTAAAATTCCCACTTCTGTTAAAGGGGAGGGGAAACAGAATGGAACAGAATAGTGCTCTAGTAATGTCATTCTTTATATAAGGAGGTTGACATTTATAAGTATAAATATTTTAATAATCTGTTTACTTTTTAAAATCACACAGTGTTCGTTTCGATTAACCTTATCTGGTATGTGTGTCTGTTCAGGTATGTATATGGACCGTAGGTGTGTTTACTACTGTAAACCGCTGCTAGAGTCTGGTACTCTTGGCACTAAAGGAAATGTACAGGTCGTCATCCCATTTCTCACCGAGTCCTACAGCTCTAGCCAGGATCCCCCAGAGAAGTCCATCCCTATCTGCACCCTGAAGAACTTTCCAAATGCCATTGAACACACACTCCAGGTGACTGTCTTTTCTTTAATACTGTGAATCTATATTAAGTGCATATTGTGGATCTGTGCTTATTTTATGCACACACTGGAATGCTGGCCTATTTGTGATAACTGATCTTTCTGTGACTTCCTTTGTTAGTGGGCTCGTGATGAGTTTGAAGGACTTTTCAAACAACCATCAGAAAATGCGATGCAGTATCTGACGTAAGTGATTTGTTGAGCTTGTGGGTCTTACTGTTCAGTGACTTCTGTTGACCTCTCAATTAATGCTGATGTGTTTTTATTTATTTTATTTGTTAATTGACCTTCAGAGACCCAAAGTTCATGGAGCGTACCCTGAAACTGCCTGGTGCACAGCCTCTGGAGGTTCTAGAAGCCGTGTATAAGAGTCTAGCGACAGATTGCCCCCATAGCTGGGAGGACTGTGTAGCCTGGGCCCGCAACCATTGGCAGTGCCAATACAATAACAACATTCGCCAGTTACTGCACAACTTTCCTCCTGACCAGGTGAGAACTGCCTTATCTTTTCAGTGATGTTTGAATAAACATGTCCTTAACTGGTCAAAGCAATACAGCTAAATATAACTGACTAGAATTGCAAGTACTGCAATTTTTATTTAACCTTTGTTAATTTTTTCTTTTGTTTTCTCACAATTCCTGTTTAAAAAGCTCACAAGTTCTGGAGCTCCATTCTGGTCAGGTCCTAAAAGATGTCCTCATCCACTAGAATTTAGCACCAGCAATGTAAGTTGTTCTGTGACCTAAATAGTTTTTAATATATATTCTGCTCTCTTAGATGCAGAGCAAAACTGGACATGTTCCTCTGTTTAATCTATTTGTCATAATCCTTAGGATCTGCACATGGACTACATCATGGCTGGAGCCAACTTGTTTGCCCAGACGTATGGCCTGCAAGGCTCATCTGACCGTGCAGCTGTGGCCAAGCTGTTGCAGGAAATAAAAGTACCAGAGTTCACCCCCAAATCAGGAGTTAAAATTCATGTATCTGACCAAGAGCTGCAGAGTGCCAATGCATCTGTTGGTAAGAAATGTAATCATTCACTTACTAGGACTTATGACACAAATTGCATTTGAATTATGTTCCCTGCTTTAACTGAGAGGCATTCTGTTCAGCATCATGAACAACACTAAGCATTTAACCTTATTCTGTCAAAGACGACTCTAGGCTTGAAGAATTGAAGACCCTATTGCCTTCTGTGGAAGCTTCGTCCCAGTTCAAGCTCAGTTCGATAGACTTTGAAAAGGTAAGGTACTTGTCTTTTCCTTCCAAATGTAAAGCGTTTAGTGGTACTGTAAAACTTAGTAACATTTTATTCCCCCCAGGATGATGACACTAACTTCCATATGGACTTCATAGTAGCTGCATCCAATCTGCGAGCAGAGAATTATGACATTCCTCCAGCAGACAGACATAAGGTAAGTATTTGACAAGGGTTTCACAGGCTGAAAGATCTTCAGCTGGAACGAGTTTTTATCTGTACTTTTTGTCTCTCTCTACTACAGAGCAAACTCATTGCTGGTAAGATCATTCCTGCCATAGCTACGACAACAGCTGCTGTAGTTGGTCTGGTGTGTCTTGAGTTGCTTAAGATTGTTCAGGGCCACAAGAAGTTGGACTCGTACAAGAACGGCTTTATGAACCTCGCCCTGCCTTTCTTTGCTTTTTCTGAACCCATTGCTGCTCCCAAGCACAAGGTAAGGATTCGGATTCAAGTTCATTGAGTTGATGAATATTACTGAATGCTGGTCAAATTGTCCTTAATTAAGGCTTCGTTCTTCAGTATTATGAAATCGATTGGACGCTATGGGACCGCTTCGAGGTGAAGGGTATTCAGCCAAATGGTGAGGAGATGACACTCCGACAGTTCCTGGACTACTTTAAGGTAATTTTGGAGTCTCCTCTTCTTCCCTGGTGATGACAGGTATTCAGATTCTCTTGCATTGAGTGTCTTTCCTGTTCTCAATTATTTCCAGAATGAACACAAGTTGGACATCACAATGCTGTCTCAGGGTGTCTCTATGCTCTACTCTTTCTTCATGCCTGCGGCCAAGCTCAAGGAACGACTGGAGCTGCCGTGAGTCTCTGCAATTCAGTGGATAATCAATTCAGTCTTACTGCTTCAGCTGAACGATGTAAATGTTCTGCTTATGTGATTATTTCTGAATCATTCTCCTCCCATTTTGTAGCATGACTGAGATCGTGACCAAGGTGTCGAAGAAGAAGCTGGGGAAGCACGTTAAAGCACTAGTGTTTGAACTCTGCTGCAATGACCTGACAGACGAAGATGTGGAGGTCCCCTATGTCCGATACACCATTCGCTGATAAGACATCCAGGGGGTACAGGGTCGGGGTGGTGGGGCACTAGGGTGTTTCAAGAGGTGAAAGAAAATCACTTGGAACAAGGGGTGGGGTGGGGCAAAGTTTAAATAATAAATAAAATTTAAAAAAAAGATTGCGTATGGGGATGGTTATTGGCTCCAATCCTTGTCTTTAAACCTTGCTTGACCCCAGGGGTCATACTCCCACATTTTAAATGTCTTAGGCCTGTTGGGCAGTGGGATGAATGAGTGAGATTTGTAGGGGGAGCAGGCGAACAGGACCTCTTTGACTGTAGCTGTTATTTAAAACTGGTTGTACTAATGCTTCAGTGTAAGAATTTGAGTATGCTCATCAGCCCTCTCCCTGTGTTAAGAAAGATGGCTCTAATCTTTTGTTTTCTGCTGCACTGTCTCTCCTTCCCCCCCTTTAAAAAAAAAAAAAAGGTAACAACTTCGATATCGTAAATATAATCTTGAATGATGCCAAAAAGTTAATGCGAACTGGAGGAAAAAAACTTTGATCTGTTTTCTTATTTGTTGACATTCTTTGATAAACAGTCTCAACTTGAAGTACTTCCGCTCCGATGGTGGCACATTAACACACATGCCAGTAAAGGAAGCTGTGGGTGTCTGATTTTGGTTAAGCTCTCGAAGCTTAGTTTTGGTCTCCTCACATTGAACACCCTTCTCTTCTGTGGGCCCAGTAAGACTGTCCTTTTGCCTCACTGGTTTCTTAAGGTTGGGACTAGGGAACCTGCCCATAACTTGAGGGTGTGGTTATGTTTTTTGTTTTGTTCCTTTTTTTTCCTTTTTTTCTTTTTTTTGGCACACAAATTGTAGGACATACCCTCTTTCTACTTTGTTAAACTCCAGGAAACATTACAGTAAAAGTGATTTTACTTTGTAATGGGAGCACTTAGTGTGATAGTGAATAAAGTTGTAAAAGATTACTTGTCGTTTTGTTTGTTTTGTGTGCCTTTGCTTTTGGAGCTACTTAATACATTAACCAGACCTGCCTATTTGGTCTTTCTCTCTGAAACAGGCCTGTGGGGGGTGGGGGATGACCATTATAATCAGCCATATAGATGCTATCTTCACAGCAAAAGGCTCATGTCATTTATTTAAATGTGGCCATTTGGCTAAACGTCGGCAAGTGTGGATGCTCGTTGCCATGTTTCACTGCATCATGCGTCTTTTAAACAGCGGTAACTTGCCTTTGTTGGCTTGGATGATGTGTAACTAGGAAAATTGGTTGCAGTGCAGTGTGAAGTTTTATGTACCTATAAAAGTATTTAGTAGGGCTGTTTTATGGAATTAAATATTTGACATCTGTTTAAGCACATTATAACATTGTGATGAACGGTAATACAATAGCAATGACATTAAAACCACCTGCCTAGTATTGTGTATGTCTTTGGAGGAATTTGGAGGCCGTGTTAACTCCTTGCAGTCTATGTTCCTGAACAGTTTTTGCAGTGTGGCAGAGTGCCTTGTCCTGTTGAAAGAGGACCCTGCTGTTGGGGAATACTGGTTCCATGATGGGGCGTACTTGATCTTTGGTGGTCTGTTAACATCTACTTGAATGCCAGGACCCAAGGATTCCGATAAAAGTTTTCCCACTGGCAGTGCATCCTTGTGCCACCAGTTCCCCAGGTTCCCCCAAGGCACTTTACCCAGACCTGTTGTGCCTCCTTGGACCACATAAGACCTGCTGTTTTGGAGACACTGACCCAGTCCTGTAGCCATTATTATCTAATAAGTCACTCAGATCCTTATATTTGTCATGCTTCCAATCTCTCTCTCTTTCTCTCTCTCTCACACACACATCTACATCTACATACACGTACATACATTATATATAAATAAAAAAAGATGTTTGTATTACACACTATATTGCCAAAAGTATTCACACCCATCAAAATGAATTCATGTGCAGAATTTCAAGCCCCTAGGCATGCAGACACTTCTACAAGAATGGGTTGCTCTCAGGAGTGAATTCCAGCTTGGTAATGAGAGGATGCCACCGGTGCAACAAGGCCAGTCGTGAAAATTCCTCCCTTCTAAATAGTCCACAGTCAGCTGTCAGTGGTATTATAAAAAGGTGGAAGCAATTGAGAACGACAGCAATTCAGCGGTCACATAAACGGAGCGCAGGCAGCGGATGCTGAGGCGCAGAGGTCACTCGACCTCCGAACAAGTGACCTTAGAGCTAAATGGAATGGCTTTCTGTAGTAGGGCAAGCTGCATCCAAGCCATACAGCAATGCAAAGCGTCAGATGCAGTGGTGTAAATCACACCGCCACCGGACTCTAAAGCAACGGAGGTGCGTTCTCTGGAGTGATTAATCACGCATCTCCATCTGGCAATCTGATGAACGAATCTGGGTTTGGGGGTTGTTTTTCAGCAGCTGGGCTTGGTCCCTTCAGCAGACAAAAGGGTGAGCTTTTGGACAATTTCGCGCTCCCAACTTTGTGGAAACAGTTTGGGGACGGACCTTTCCTGTTCCAACAAGACTGCACAAATGCACAAGGGTCCGTAAAGACATGGATGAGCGAGTTTGGTGTGGACCTCAACATGATAGAACACCTTTGGGATGAATTACAGCTGAGACTGCGAGTCAGGACTTCTTGTTCAACATCAGTGTCTGACATCACGAATATGTGCTTCAATTCACAAAAACACACCTTGTGAAGAGCTTGCCCAGAAGAGTTGAAACTGTTCTAGCTGCCGGGTGGGCCGGCGTCATATTAAACCCCTTGGATTAAGAATGGGATGTCACTTAAGTTTGCATATAAAGGCTGGTACTTTCGGCTTTTGTCCAAAAAGTATACACATTTTATGGACAAAGGTATTGGGATGCCCGACTACTACACCAACAGGGGCATTAATGGGGTTGCATTCAAATACATAGCCTTTTTAACGGAGTAGGACCTCCTTTTGCAGCTCTGCATGGAAGGCTTTCCACAAGATTTTGGAGTTTCTCTGGGAATTTCTGCCCATTCATTCTGTAGAGCATGAGGTCAGACACGGATGTTAGATGAGAAGGCCTGGCTCACAATCTTTGTTCCAGTTCATCCCAAAGGTGTTGGATGGGGTTGAGGTCAGGGCTCTGTGTGGGCCAGTCAAGTTTGACTCTGAACTCATCAAGCCGTGTCCTTATGGAGCTTACTTTGTGCACTGGGGCATGGTCATGCTGGAACAGAAAGAAAAAATCCCTAAACTGTCCACAAAGGCCTACCCCCTTTTCCCAAAAGAAGTATCTTGTCGAGGCCTTAAAATTCATAAGAATCTACTTTTGGTGACTGATCATTTTGAGAAATTGTGTCACTTCAGCAAAATGTGTCACTAGATTTAACTTCCTGATCATTACTTCTCATCATGGGTGAATGTGTTGTAAAGGCTTTGGCACAGGCTGGGGATCTGACTGAACTAAATACGTTGTGTGCTAACAGGAAGCAAGAACTTTTTTTTTGCACACACAGGATGTGGGTTTCAGACATACAAGTGTAAGAGGAAGAGAGGAGGGGTAGGGAGAGGGTGCACATCAGAAATCTTCTGTCTTCTACTTTCCACGAAGGGCTGAGACAGGTGTTTTGGAGGGACCAGACCAAGTAGTCTTTTATCGTGTACTGTGCTTTTGCCGCTGTGTGATTATTACATCTGAAGATGATATGAAAGAGACAAAGATGGAGCTTGAAGAGACAGAGGCTGATTCATGGTATGTGCTCCTTTGAGTTATTTTTTTGTCGACCCTTTGTCCTCAGATCTTGTAGTTACTCATTTGTTCATTATAATCAGTCATTTTAATCTCATTTTAATTTGAACTGTTCAATTAATAATAGTTGACTAATTTTGCAAACTTGATGCAATAGATTTTCCAAGTGGTCTTTCTCACTGTTCTCAAACCGGCCCTTCTGACAGTTTTAATAGAATCAGCATTGCCTGCATCTCTGACCTCTAATTTGTGTGTTTTTTGGGATTTGTTAAGGTCTCCTGTATCGAGAGATAGACTTGTCACGTGTGCCAACCTTTCAGACTTTGCAGGGGTAAGTGTCTTTCCCCTTCATGCATGAAACCTCAAATGGCAAACTTTGAAGGGTGGGCCTAAAGTGTCTGCTCCTTTGAAGCAAATCACTCTGTTGTCTGTTGCTTTTCTGAGCAGAAGAAAAGGAAACAGGACCCAAGCAGTGATGCTGAAATTTCAGCCCGAGCGTCAGACGACTATGTGAGTTTTCATTAGCGCAGGATTTCAGTAAATCTGCTGAACACTACTGGAGATTCGAGCAGTTTGCATGAACTATGGTAGAGGGGTCTCAAGCCCCTTCGCTTTGTTCTGTTGACGAATTACAAATCTGTGTTGGAAGCAGTGTCACATTCTGTCTCTGTCCGTTACTTCTTTTTCTTCATTCTGTCCCGTCTTGTTCTTTGCTTTCTGCTGCCTCTGCTCTGGAACGGAAACACAGTCAGGTCTTACTGCTGAGAGCAGGTGTGTGTGCGTGACTCTCAGCACAAGCAGTGGTTTTCATCTTCCTCTTAATTTGCCAAATGCTCGTAAAATCAAAGAGGCTGCCACTTCAGTGTGTGTTGGATCTGAAATATCTGCAGTAATAAATTAAGCCACTTAATAGGTCAAAAACTTGACATTTTACAACTCGGTTTCCTGTCTTGTACCGGAAAGAGGCCTCTCCAAGCTCTGGGCCTCTTGCTTTGTCTCTTTTAATTTTAACATCTTTCTCAACATCTCCCTACTATGTTTATTACCACAGCAACACTCACCTCACTCCGGCATGCTTAGTTCACTGTTATCAGCCTAACCAGAACCTTCACACCATTCTGACGGAGCGGTGCATGTTGAGTGTTTAAATATTGTCGGTTGTTGATAACAGAGGTCTCTATCATCTCTGAAAATCAGCTGGGCAAGAGTAGCTGTCACTGTGTTGCACTTCTCCATCAGCAGATTTACCTGTAATTGCGTGTGATCCCTTTGCGTAATCTCCCTTGGTGTTTGCCAGTTCTGATGTATCTGCTTTGGCTTTGACTTTCAGGATGAAGATGACTTTCCCAGTGACCTGCAAGACTCAGAGGTACAGTGAGGCCTGTATTGAAGTACAAAAAAAAGAAAGATGTCAAAGCTGCATCATAGATTTGCCCATCAGTCTCTTCTGGGGGTCTTTCATTTGTGGTCTTTCTTGGAAACCTTTTTCAGTGACCCAAACTGGGCATCTAGGAACATTCTATGTTCTTGTACACTGGGTCAGACTGAGAGGTTTATTAAAGCTAAGCAGAATCGAGGCATATCTGAATCTTATTTGATAGTATAGCTATCGCCGTGGTGAAGGTATGATGATCATGTGTTTCACATGACGTCCTGTTCAGTTTAAAAAGGTTAGAAATGAGAGAAGATTAAACCTAAGAGTTATGTGTCATTTTTATAGATATAGATTAAGACCAAACATAGAATAAACAGGATTTTTCAAGTGAGTTTGGTCATTTGTAGCTGGGACAAAATTGGTGTACAAATACTCCTCCTTACGTTTTTTACGGAAGCTATGAGGCTAATGTTGCTAACGAACGCTAGAAATCAATCACCACTCGAATATTTTCTGCAAGAAATCCTCAAACTGCATCCAGCTATCTATAAAAGTGGCCCAGAATTTGGCTTTACCAGCTAGCCGAGTAGTGCAGGTAGCCTTTTTAGACAACACAGACCGCGAACCACTTCAGGAGTGGGTGTGTTTATCTAGAATCAGTTTTTGAGGCAAAGATCATGATAAGCGCAGAACAATCTGATCCAAGATCAGTCCTCCCCAGCCAGGGTGCTGCCCGAAAGACTTTCTGTGAGGTGGTGTTCGTTTTTATAGTCATGCTGTCTCCTAAGCTAATTGCACAAGTCTGAGTCTACATTAATGAAGAAATTGACGGTTTGCTGATGTTTTTACAAATGCGAGTGTGACAACTGACTTCTAGTGTATGTTTGTAATGTTAGACTCATAGCTCAAGGTCTAAACTAAAGAAGAAGAAAAAAAGACTAAATATACTATGATCAGCAACATCTGGGTTTATGAGGAAAACAATATTAGATTTTTTTGCCCCAAACTATTCTTTTAATGGGGAAACATATTTGGTTTTACGTCCAAGACATGCCCGTGGTAAAATATATGATATTGTGAACTTTTGTAGGGACCTTGTAACAAAAGGGTTAAACCAGTGGACAGGAGTAGCGAAGTTACAGGCATTATAACACCAGTGAAGACCCCTGCACTGAAACGGTTGGGGCAGTCAATCCAAGTGAGTTGTGCCTTCGTTTTTACTTCTTTGTTTTTTTGTCTGTTTGTTTGTTTAATTATTCATTTTTCTATCCTTGTGACATGAGAAGGGTTGGAGCGATATAACAGGATTATCCTATGGTCCCTGGTTTATATAACATCACTTTTTTGCATAGAGTAATGTGATTCTGCATGTACGGTTATGAGCTTAACTTTAATCCTCAATTATGCTCGGCTGTATTGTAATATGCAGATCAGTTCCATACACTATTTGCAGTGTTTGTTTGTCTTGATGGAATATAGGTCATTGCTAACCACCATCACCCCCTCCCCTCCCAATTGACATTTTCAGCGGTCCATCAGCTTCCGCACTGAGGCCCGTCCGTTGCCCCCCATGCCCATCCGCACGCGGCAGAAGGCCTCCTCTTTCCCCCGGCGCCGCAGCAGCCAGCTGTGGAGTGACACTGTGGAAAATGCGAGCCAGGATCTAAGCGCCAGAGAGATTAAGAGACAGGAGGTAAGGCATGGCTGCTTCTGTGGATTAGCACCACACAGCATGCAACCGGGGCCAATAACTTCTAAGGATGGCCCTTCCCCTTCGGCGGTAAAAGCTCGACTGGGGCCATGAGACTGCAAGAGTTATTTGTCAGGCGTTCCCCTCACTTTCAGGTCTTTGTCTGTTATGAAACAGGAAGTGAGCTGGCTTAGAGGCCATGTTCTCTTTTTCGGATGTCATCAGGCAACAGATCCACCACAGCAGTGGGCACTGGCTGCAGTTCACAGGTTTTTAAGGGCCTTTAAAAGTGCTGGCTCAAGATATAAACACCGTTGGACAAAAGTTTAGGGACATATTGCCTCTCTCCAAATGTTTATTGACGTTTGATATTCACTCAGTCTTTTCAGTTAAATAAGAAGAAAAAAAACTTGCAAACATTTGGTTAACACGAAGAGCTGGTTACTAATGTTGGGTGTGCTTCGCAGCTTTGAGCTTCACGCACGCCAGAGTGTCATCCCTGGTGTGAAAAGCACTCGTTAGCCCTGAAGCTGGACAGATAGAGTGCTGACATCACAACAAGGATAAACTGTGTGGGCTCGATATGCCAAAGTAGCACCTCTGTTCAGACTGATATGTTATTGCTCATTCTCATTTTGTAAGATGGCTAGGTGTCCCTAAACGTTGACAGTGTATGGTAGTGATAGTTATATAGGTCATGACTAACCTTTTCGCCAAAACAGCAAATCCAAAACCAGAACTACTCAACATGCTCCAGCAGACCTCACACTTCCATATCAAAACCAAACACTTCACTTCATAAAACAAGTTATCTTCCATCTAAATCATGGTGCGGCATTAAAACAACCGCAGTTGCAAAAAACAGAGCAACCGATGCTTTTTCTCAGAACAACTGATTTTGATCAAATACTGATGCGTTTAGCTCAAAATATTTGATCAAATAATCCATTCATTTGTAAGAAATGTAAAAATGACAAAGCTCTGCAAATTTTAATGCACAAATCTTATTTATTGGTTGAATTTAGAATAGAAATTTAATTTATGTTGGGGAAAAAATAAAACATCAAATGTGACATGCAGGCCTTTGGGTACCCTTTTGAGAGTATTTTGTTAACTTTGGCCGTTTTAATGGCTTGTGTTTTCCTTTATGAACTTTTTCCCAGCTTTTTCTTGCAGAACACTTCTAGTTCAGAAGAAATCCTTGGTCATATTGCATGCACAGCACATTTAAGGGGTCATCATAGATTTACAAAAGTCTGGGGACAGTCAGGGCCATTATAAAGCTAAAACCGTTGTTGTAGGTCCAGGTTAGTTCTGATATGTGTTTTGGGTCATCATCTTTTAATATTCAATGTGTTTTCCAGTTTCTTCGCACAGTGAGGGACATTAGCTTTCGGGATTTGATGATTTTTTGTAGAATTATGTGTCCCCTCTAGCCCCACAAAGTTTCCTGTGCCACTGGCAGCTGCACAACCTCAAAAAATAACAGACCGCTATCCCCTCCCCCCCTACACCATGCCCCTCCCACCTCCCTCCCCTCTATGCAAGGTGGCATACTAGTTTGATTTTGTCATGCGTACTTTAGATATTAACTGTGATCAGATCACCATTAAGGTTAGGTTCTGATGACCCTTGCGTGTAGCTGAACTGTCCTGCATGTTGGGCTGGGCCATCATTAAATCTTCCTGCAGTTTTTAGTCTTCTCTTGCCTTATAAGAATCAATCATCTTCAGTTTCCAATCCCCAGTCAGCTGTGTAGATAAGCCTTGGGCTGTTGAGGTTTGAAGGATCACATCATTTATTACATTCTGTAATAAACTGTCTCCATCTGACTTGGGCCATAATGAGTCCTAAATCCTAATGAGTCAAACAAGCTCTGGGACCTTTCTAAAAATAGCACCAGTGGATAATAACCACTGAAATGGTGCCAAGACTTTCACATGCCACATTTATTTTAGTTGTTCCCAGCATTTTAAATTTAGCAGATATATAGTGCATTAAAATGCATGGTCATATTTAAACATATTTTTGCCTGTACTTTCACATATAGTGGTGTTACTGTATAATACATGTACTGCGATCTGGTAAATTGGGGAAATATTTAGGTCCTAAACATACAAAAAACTAAGTAATGATTAATAATTTTGCAGTAACAGTGAAATGAGGAACCTGGTATATAATTAAGCACATAATAAAATGCATTCACACTCCTCCTCTCCAGCACTAGATTAGGTGGGTCAGAACTAGGGATGTCCCGATACCACTTTTTTATGTCCGATACCGATATTCTAAATTTGGATATCTGCTGATACGATACAAATCCGATACTAATAAAGTCTTTTTTTTAACAAGTAAGCAAAAAATAATGCTTTCAAAAATCTCCGGATACATTTTGCATACCTTAACACAAATACAAAAATCCTAATT
>JBBPDH010000130.1:18517102-18536600 GCA_037974565.1 Clupeocharax schoutedeni
ATCAGAGTGTTGTGGGTTTGAATCCCATCACTGCTTATGGCACCACTGAGGTGCTCTTGAGCAAGGTACTGTCCCCACACACTGTTCAACTGCAAAAAACAATGACCAACTTGGCTATGAAGGGAAGAAGTTAGGCACTCGTTCCCTGAAGCGCTGAACATCTGAGGAATAAAAACTTAAAACCCACCACAAAAAATGACATGAAATGAAGAAATGCGTCAATATAAACAAATCGTGTTCACTTCCTGTTTCTCTGTCTCCTCATAGTGAAGAACTGTTTCCGCGTGAGCAGCAGAGGGCGTACCAAAGCCCAGTCGCACAGCCTGCAGGCCAACGACTCCTTCAACAAGCAACAGTGGATCTCCTGTCTGCGCCAAGCCATCGTCCAATCACGAGACAGATTCTCTCAATCTCCCCAGTCCAGCGCCTCAGCCCGGATCAGCTCTGACCCAGCCCTCGACCACATCGCCGAACTGAGCCTGAACTCTGATGTGGAGATGTCAGACACATAGGAAATGTGTCAAGGAGACATCCTGTAACTTTACAAGGACAGAGAAAGTTTTGCCATTACATCCACCCTTTTGGTTTTTTTTTCTTCTTATTGCATGTGAAAAATATTTATATGAATCTATGTTAGATGCGAGCACCGAGCCTAAACCACCATAGTTGGCCCCAGTTAATCATAATGGAATAAGTTTTACACTGGGACCAGGTACATACACCTGTACTGTACGATCCATCTGTACCTCAGCTGGACAGCAATGAAACAATGGTGTAAATCCTGTATGAATGATGTATGGAACATGATGATGTATGTATATGTTTGCTGCATGTTGCTGATTTTGCTGATGAATGTGGAGAATTATCGAACAGATATAAAAATATTTTTTATTATAGACCTTTTTTCGGTTTTGGATGAACTGACACTTTTCTTGAGTTCCAACCGATGCAGTTCTGGGGTTGGAGAAGGCCATAGAGAATGTGAGATATATATTTTTGTCCTGTTTACCATCAATGCACTGATGTTTCTGTGTAGCTTTCAGACCTATCATTGAACTTGGAACTGATTTATAAAAAAAAATTTGTTTATTTGTTTATTATTATTGTTTATATAAAAAAAAATGTTTATTTGTTGATGGTCAACGTGAGTTACAATACAGGCAGACAGGGGCTCGCACTATAAGTTATGAGGTCCAGCTCAACAGGATTAAGCTGTTCCATGTATGGGGAGAATGCTTGGCTAAGTATAGAAAGTCCAGGGAGAGAGGAAAGATTAGCGGTGATTAAGGGTCACTCTCTGTACTGTGGCCAGGTGAGCAGCAGCCTTTAGTGAGAGTGAAAACCCAATCAGAAAAAAAAACAACTTGTTCAGGAATCGTGCAATACGCAATGTTACACAGATGCTGGATACCTGATACCTGACTGGAACTCGAGTGCAGCCTTACCAGGGGGACAATTTCTGTGTAAGTAAAAGCTATATACCATTTCAGGTCAAGTAAATTCTATTGTCATTTTGACCATGTAGACACATTTATGCTTAGATAAGAGACAGCTTAACGGGAAAAAACATCAGAACAGCTTAAAGAGATGTGTGTACATACACACACACACACACACATAAAATAGCCATAGAACAGTGCACAAATATACACTGAGGTGTGTGAGTGTGTTATCTGTATTGTTTATAAATATGTGTGCTTCCTAAAGCTCAGTATTACTGTACTGCTTGCTTTAGGTGGTGTTGATGGAACTAAATACATGCAACCTAACCACATGTTTTGACCCACATGTTTTGATGTTTTTATTTTTACTTTTGTGTATTCTAATGTAGTGTAGTGTTAACTGGCAAAACACACTGCTGAGGCAAATGTACTATGTTATTTAGATTAGTTTAAATTGGCAAATAGACATTATACACCCCTCCCCACACATACACACCCCCATCACACACACACACACACACACACACACACACACACACACACACACACACACACACACACACACATATATATATAGAAACGTGTGTGTGTATTAATTTGTCATCTATTCATCTATCTGTGTTGCCTTACAGGTAGTTCAGGCTGATTATACACTGCTGGCTTCATTCACACGCATCTCTCTCCACTCTGCCTGGTGCGGGTTCATTCTGTAATAGGGCCAAATGCCAAGAGCCGCCTCCAGCCACATGGATCACTCCTGCCAGGCCTTGTGCCGCTCTCTTCTGAGCCAAAATGGCCTCCACCCTGAAGGCACAGACATCTCCCAGTCTGTACTGTACACGTCCCTCATGGGCCTGCTGCTGGTGGCCGACAGGGAGGTGAGTTAGCATGAATGAAGCACCGCAGCAGGTGTAAAATGCCTCTGACAGCCTAGTTTCACCTAGACATCAAGCTTCAACAAGGAACTGAGGGGTCTCCTCTCTTTTTTTATTGTGTTCAAAAGCAGAAGACTACATACAGTACAGTGGACTCAGCACATATAGACATTCACAGGATCTTTGCCCCCCCCCCTTCCTGCATTAAAATGCCTTTGGTTGTGACCTCTCTGATGTCTAGAAGTGTCTTCCCTGTCTCAGATAATGGGATCAGAGATCTATAAATGGAGCATCTAAACAGGGTGCTCTCCCTGGGGAGACAGAGCCAGTGAGGATATTTTGAGGAGGTTTACATCGGTCAAGTACGAAAAACAGTGTGAATAATCAAAATGACCTTTAAATAATAATGAATCATTTTAATTGATAGAAGAGACAATGATTATGTGAGCCCCGGATGAATAATAAGAATAATTATTATTAATAATGAATTATTCTATTAGAGACAATGCTTGTATGAGCTCCTGGGGCAAAAAAGCAAAGAAATCATTTGAAAGTGACCCGCCATGAATGCAATTAATGAGACAATGCAGTATTTACTCACGTTATGCTTTATTTACTCACAAATAAAATGCAATGGGGGAAGTTGCATAACTGGTTAGAATAATAATAATATGTAATGTTCATCCCACAGAGAGAGCTACCGTTGGGCAGTGGACAAGTTGGGCTGCGTAACGTTGGGAATACAGTACGTTTCAATGCGTAGTATAATGTGTATTAGTAAAAATGCTTTCATTTGTTGTGTATATTTTTCCCTTTTGTTCTCCTATCCTGTTACTGAAATTCTCTCTCCCTGTGTTTCTCTCTCTCTCTCTCTCTCTTGCTCTCATCTTCAGTGTTTCCTGAACTCAATTGTGCAGTGTCTCTCACACACTCGGAGTCTTCGAGATTATTGCCTGACTAAGTCCTACCTCCAGGACATGTGCTCCAGCCAGGAGCCGGAGCTGATGAATGGTGAGCCCATTTCTGCACTAATGTCACTACCAAACACAATGTGCTTAAAATGTGCTTAACTGTACATTCATTTACCCCTGAAAATACACCAAACCCCTTAATCTGATTTAAGTGGCCATTAATTTGTGAAGTGATCCCTTAATTTTATCTTAAAAGTGGATTTAAGGCTTGCGTGTGAAACCCCTTAATCTTAAGTATATGGAATTTATTCAGGAGGTTCCATTATTTAAGGAGCAACTTTTAAAAAGTAAAAGGAGAATTCAGTAGTTTTACCCCTTAATCAGCCTTAATCTGTGCACTTTTCCTCTTAATTCTCTTGGAAATTAAGGTCAAAATTAATGTCATTTTAAGGGGTAAAATGGAGTTGTCTTCGTAGTGTATAGTCTGTCCACTTCACTTTCAGTTAAATATTCTTCAGGGATTATCTCCTTATGGACTGCAACACCTGATTTGCTGCTGTGTGATTGTGCAGAACAAATTAGCTTAATATTCACGCTGTGGGCCGACCTATTACTGCTTACCTTAATCAGCTCTTTTTACTCTGCGACAGGTTCTTCCTTGTCAGAATTCAGAATGTCAGAATAGCAAAATGCAACTGTCTGCGGTGCTGTGTCTTGGAAGCGACGCAGTTTTACATCCTGCTGTGCTTCTCCGCTATACAAAATTTCTCATTTCAACTCTTTTGCAGAATTCACGAAGGTTTTGGAAGGTCTGTGGGACGTAAATGGAAGTGGTACGCTCGTGAATCCTGGGAAGTTCTACCGTGTCTTTAAAGAGGCGGTGCCTTACTTCAGTGGTTACAGGTGAGAAGCTACCAAACAGAGGGTCCTCCAATAACAACACAGATCCTGATGTACATAGATTTTGGTGTACATTGAAACACACCCTGATCCTAACACACTTAAATCATAATCTAGAACATAAAAAACACAATTAAGCCACAGAAAAAGAAAATAGGGACATAAATATACTGTACTCGTACAGGTAATCATGACAGCACGTTACTGCGCATTCTGAATGTTCTACGTATTCTTCACGTTGTCCATAAGTACAATGCTAACGTCGTATGCTGAAACACTCGCGACTCAATTGTTTAAGTTTTTATGGGAGTGAGCGTTGTAAACTCGTATGTTAAGACTGTTGTAACCCTTGTACTACCGCATACTACTCCACACTACACTACATCACAGCTAGCTATTAACAGTGATAGCAACCGGATGTAGCAGGCTAATAGGAATTATTTTTGATTCAGCGATAAGAAAATTAACATAAATAATACTGACTGTAAAACGTCGGGTTTCTAAACTGTCAGTCAGTAACATCTATTACAGCAATATGCAAGAAAGAACTGACGTTTTACAAACAAATAACTCAGGTCAAATAACTGAATAAGAATCCTCTACAAAAAGCACATAACGTATTGGAAAAATATGCAAAAGCATGAACAAAAATGTTTTTTTCATGTGCAAACATTTGGAACTAACAGCAAATAAATGCCATACACATGTTCCAGTTGTGCACTTACTTTCACTTGGAAGAGTCAACAAAAACATGTAATTTTACTGGGAGCACATAGAACTGCCTAAACAGATGGGGGTATATTTTATTATGAATTAGAAATGGTGAAAGATTTGAACTGATGTGAGACTTTTCAGTGTTTGCCACTGAAACAAAAAAGAGCAGACTGAAGCCCATGGAATTTGAATGTAGTTCCTTACATAATGGCCTCAGTTATCTAACTGTAATGACAAACATGCAATAGTGTAAACAATGAGGTTATTTGGAACAGGGGGAGGACAGTAAAATCATTACAGTAAAAAGTTAATTACTTTTTTGCGATACAATAATTGCAGTATTTTGGGCTGTATGTGATTATCACTGGTGTATTTGATGCAACATACAGATGAATCATTTCTCCTTTATTCTTTCACGCTCTCACTCACTCATCAGTCAGCAGGATGCTCAGGAGTTCTTGCGTTTCCTTTTGGATCAGCTTCACACAGAAATAAATCGCCGGCCTGCTCAGCGTCCCTCCATCACTCCCGCTCCTGAGCCCACCTACACTCGATTCAGGTAAACAGAAAATAGACTTTCCGGAACATAGCGAAATAATTCAGCTCTGCGGTCCTTCAGGTCTTAAACTTCTCGTTTCCACTAGAATTTCAGAAGAGGCCTCTGCTATGTGGAAGAAACATCTTGACAGGGATGACAGTGTAATTGTAGGTAAGCAGCAGCTTTCAAGCTATTGAAGTTTTCATTTTGTAATCAAACATATTCACCTTTAAGTAAAGGATATTTCACTCCAGTCCTGGAGGGCCCCCAGGAAGAATTTGGCAACTTCCCTGCTTTAATGCCACTGAGAGAATGAGCGATTTGACAAAAATATGTTTACAATACCTGATATATGACAATATATTGGTAAGAAAGGGCAAAACATTGGTTGTCGATTTAAAAAAATGTCAAAAACTAACAATTAATTATTACATTTTTCTTCTGTGACTCCATTTAAACAGGATTAAACTGTATTTTTAATGTAACACGCAGGTGGTCAGTGGTCTTTAAGTACTGTATCACAATATGCTCAGTAAAGCCTGTTGAGATATATAGTGAAATAATGTATTACATTAAATATTGATATACTGGTGAGTCCTAATTGAACTAATCAGTTAATTCTCTAGGACTGCAACACAACACCTGTGGTGTAGGTGTATGTATATGAGCTTCAAGGTCCTATTTTTACATCCTGCTGAAAAGTGGGTGGCTTCAGGCACTGTACCTTTTGTGTTAATGGTTATGGTAATTTGACTTTTGCAATACTGATATTAGAGAAGGCTGGAAAATGAGCACGATCCCTCCAACCAATAATGTGCTTTTTAATGAACTGATCTATTCAAATCTGTAGAAAGTACATTTCCAGTTCTTCATCACTAAAAGAAGACTTTGGCTTGGAAAATAATGAGCAAAAAATACTGAGAAAAAGCAAAAATGTTCCTAAACCTCTCTGACAGCTTGCGGCTACCAGGCGTCAGCTGATGAACATTATCAGTTCATTTACACTTACAGTCAAGTGCCTGAAATCAGCAAAATCCTGTCATTTTTCGACATTAGTTGCTGTTTTGCCTTTCTCACCCCTCTCTCGCTCGTCACAGATCTGTTCTCAGGGCAGCTGCGCAGCTCCCTGCACTGCTCTGTCTGCTCCCACTACTCCAACACCTTCGACGTCTTCTGTGATCTGTCACTGCCAATTCCTAAGGTAACACATGCTCCCTCTTTCAGGTCCAGGCTGAATCAAACCCGCTCTCCTCATTTTTTTTTGTATCTCTGCTGTTTCAGAGGAGTGACTCCAGGGCAGCTGTCACAATGAGAGAGTGTTTAGATCTTTTCTCTCAAGAGGAGAAGCTGGAAAAGGAGAATTCGCCTGTATGTACAGAGCTCACTTTGCAGCGTTTATGTTCATGTGCCGTATGCTGTTTGAATGTGGGGACACTAACTTTGCTCTGTGTGCTTTAGATGTGCGAGAGGTGCAATCGTCGCACAGAGAGCACAAAAAGGCTCACCATTCAAAGATTCCCGAAAATCCTGGTCATACGTATCCTTTATGCATCAGCTTGATGATGGTGGAAATGTGAGGAAATGTGAGCATTTTTGTTTTAAATAGCTATAAATGAGCATGTACATTATTATTCTTTATATTGATTTTAAGTGAATAATATTCAGTCATCTATGTGCTCATTTTTAGCTACACGCAAAAAATACATATATTTCTGAATATTGATTTTGTTGCTGTGAGAGAGGAAGCTGCAGAGGGTAGACTGAAGCAGAGATGGTTGATCCGCTGTGGTGACCCCTAATCAGGAGCAACCAAACATAGAAGAAGAATATTCATTTGATTGATTTAATTTATTTGAACATTTTCACACTATTAGTAGATACCAAGGATTGCTAACTCAGATTTATAAAATTCCTGGACACTTGATCTTTGGGCTTGTTTTTTTAACACTGAACTGTATGTGTTGATGCTCACAAGGCAGAGATGGATATCAGATCAGCAACAGAAACTAATCCTCTCAATTACTGCAGTGCCACCACCAGTGCACCTTTCCTAAACAACTTTGACTGAACCAATCAGACCCACTCTTTGTATTGAAATACTTGGATTTAAATTGTGTAAGAGAGTCTAATATATAAAAGTGCTCGATTTACTGAACATTTTGTGGAAATATGTGCTGGACAGACAATAAAAAGTTCAGAGAAATTCTACACAAACAGCCCTACTAGTACTTACTGCTAAACGTTTTGTCTTAACTACCCATCTCAGACTTAAACCGGTTTACCATGGCGAGGTTCTCAATCTGCAAGAGCACAGTCCCAGTGTCGTTCCCTCTTTCTGATCTGGACTTAGGACCATTCGGGCCGGCTGACTGTGGTGAGTGAGGCCTGATGAAATAGCCTTAGTCTGAAACTCGGCTTAATTTACAGGTTTTTTTTTCAAATCAACAGCAATAAAAAAATATCTTCATTAAGGCTAAGCAGGATTTTTGTGTGAATTTGATTTGTTGCAGTACTTTTCCTTTAACACATTGTCCTTAAATTGGAATTCCAATGATTTGTTTTCAAAAATGTCTGCACAATTACCAAAAGGTAAATCGTCAAAAATAGTGATTTGCTGTGAAATAGTAGATTGTATAGAAACTGATCAACCACCATATTATTTTCCACTCAAAATGACAACGGACACCCCCACACTTTATGACTTTTGTATGTAATGTTGATCATGGTATAATAGTGGTAAATTTAAAAACCTACATGTGCCTCTCCATCATAAACGGACCGAAGAACAAACATTTTAAGGCAAAACTTTATATCAGAACAAAAAGACAGTCTGTTTGATCCATCCAGATTAAGTGTACAGGTGTAAAACATCCCAGCCCCTTTAACCCTATGATTATTCAGTCATTAAAAGTAAGAGGTATTATTTAATAACCACTAAACAGAGATGTACTAATTGGTGTCCAGGTCCAGTACTGTATGATCTGTATGCTCTGTGTTACCACTCGGGGACGGTTAACATGGGGCACTACACTGCGGCCTGTCGGGAACAGGAGGGCTGGTGCTGCTATAATGATTCATGGTGAGTGTGGCACTTGCAATGCAATGCTCTATAAAGAGGTCATGTAATAAACTGGTGCTTTGACAGCAATTATAATGTAAATCTAATCTGCATTTTGAACATGGCTCTATAATATCATAGCAAGAGCCTTTTAAAAGTCATATTGTCCTTTTCTAAGCAAATTGCCCTGTGGATATTGACCTATATTTCTGTCTTGCAGTGTTACCCAAATATCTGAAGACCAGCTTCAGACCAGTCAGGCATATGTTCTCTTTTACCAACTTAAAAACAGCACAGTCTGCAGGAAATGAATCTCTACAGTTCTTCACAGACAGGACTTGAGTGCTAGTGGAACATGTGGCACTCTCCATAAAGAGCTTTACAGCAGGAACAAAAGAAGAGTGAAGACAGGATAGAGCTTTCTGAACATCGCAGCAGAGATTCTACATCTGGAAAAAAAATTTTTTTTTGGATCCAGTTCTCTTACATATCATATATGAACATTTTGTTGTTTAACGGTTATGTTTTCTACCAGAACAGTCATTGCTTTTCTATCAGAGAGCGGTTTGCTGTATCACAGTCACTCTAGATGCAGTGAATGGAGAGTATGACTCTCTACTTTCTATTGTGGGGTGTATTTTTATTTATTTTATTTATTTGTATATCAGTTAAATAGTAGTTTTTTGTATGAAAAAAATATTTGAAATAAATATTTACATTTGATTTGCTGTGCTTGGACAAAATGTGAGTGAACAGGTTAAATGAAGAAAGCATGGTCCATTCCTCCAAAAAAGGAATGCTGGATAAATACTGATCTATTCAAGCAGCATGCTTCCACATTAGTGCGTCGCAATAGTGCACCTCCATTAGCATTTAATAGTACAGTGCATACAGGGTGGTGTGTGATTTTCTTTACATGTTGGTCATATGTTCCTTATAGAAAGTATAGTGGCCCTTTATAGTCATGTGTGAACACACCACAGCACAGGGAGCAGTGTGAAATTGTTGTTCTGCACTTAATCCATTCATCAATTGAAGCAGTGGGCAGCCAGGGACCTTGCCAGTCGTGAGATTCAAACCCATCACCTCCCAACCACAAGAGCATCCCCCTAGCCCCACAGTCACCAGCAGTAGTAAACGTTTCAAATAGAATTTTTAATTGCCACAATATAAGAAAACAAATGTATAGTTTAGCAACTACATGTACTTTGCCTGCTTTTCCTGTTTCTCTCACCCACTCATGAGATGGAGGGAATGCTCTGTAATGGTTGATCAACCTTATACTACACTACATTTATTAATTAGTAAAGCAAAAGCTTTACATTCCTTTTCTGTTCACACTTTAACTGGTTTTCACAGAAGATTTCATCTTTTCCATGTCCGAAAACATAAAGGTATCAGTATTAATCTTAGTATTACTTGGTAGTAGATTAAAAAGAAAAGTAGAGCCATCAACCATCACTATTGTTTACAAGGTGAGAAATGCCATGTGTTTTGAGTAGGCAGCAGACAATGTTTGTTTAGTTTATGTTAATTTAGTCAATTAGTTACGCTATATGTACAAAAGTATTGGGACAATTGCCACCAACAGGGATTTGAATAGCATTGCATTCAAATATATAGACTTTAACATGGTGCTGGTCCCACTTTTGAAGCTACCTTCCACTCTTCTCGAAAGGCTTTCTTCAAGAGTTTGGAGTTTTCGGTGGGGAGATTAGTGTCCAGTCATTATGTAGAGCATTTAATGGGTCATTACAAAGGTGTTGGATAGGGTTGAGGTTAGGGCTCTGTGCGGCCAGTCAAGTTCTTCCAACCAGACATGTCTTTATGGAGCTTGCATTGTGCACTGAGGCACAACCATGCTGGAATAGAAGAGGTTCTTCCCCAAACTGTGGAAGAATGGCGCTTTCCAAATGTCTTGGTATGCTGAAGCCTTAAGATTAAGCCCTTCACTGTAAGTAAGAAACAAACGCTGAAAAAAACGTATGTCCCTGTACTTTTGTTCATTTAGTGTTTAAAGTAATTCCTACAGCACCACCTGTTGGACTGTCTGATCTGTGCATTGTTGGGTCTCCCCCACTGCAGAAATAATGGTTTATTCCGTTACTATGGAAATTTGGCCAAGCTCTTCACTAACTATGTGTTAGGCCAACAGTAGCATTCTTTAAAGCTGGGGCTAACGGACTGCTTTCCACATTTTCTCTGGAAAAAAAAGATTTTTATTACACTAAATATGTATTTCGGCCTCTCTGTGCTCCTCAGTATTCGTATTTAGTTCAGGGTTGCTAAACAGCTCAAAAAACGCTAACGGTAACTTTTGTTTGGTACGTGACGAGCTGCGACGCTTGGGCTAGCTTGCTAGTGGACTGATAACATTTATATTTGACTCAATATTTCCTTATTAACATGAATATTAATAATTTTTAACGATGTCTGAGGAGGATATGCTCATGTTAGCAACTTTGCTATCTCACTAAAGACGTATTTTGAACCAGTAACTTGCCAATAAGTTAGCTTACATACCAGCAGTGGGATATAAATTAAGATGCTTGAAGGGTGCAGCCCCTTCGACTAATTCAATTTAGTAAATGTTTCACAGGGTATGGCCGATCGTCGGTGGCCTCTCCCATAAAGGAATTTGCCTGCCTCGTAGAAGTAATGATGATTAGGAAGGCATATGGATGGCGTGTTTTCATAACCAAATGTCGGGAGCCGCCCGCTGAACTTTACTGTCTTCAAAGTGAGGTAATTTGCAAGTAATGCAAGGACTGCTGTTCAGCTTCACTCGGCCATGGAGCAAACAGAGGTATGAAGTGTCTCTTCTTCTCTTCTTCAAGCCATTGCTTAGACTGTCAGTAATGTAAATATGTATTTGATGTAATTAAAGTTGTAAACGTGTCTAGTTTCAATGTTTAGTTTGAAGACTAGACTGTCAGTGATGTGAATATGTATGATTATAATGTATCTAATATGTAAGCCTTAACTCCAGGTTGTGTTCTGGTGTATTAGATTTAATTATTACATATATGTAGTGGACCGTTTCTCAAACTGAACATGCTTTGTGGCAGCTGGTGTCGTGGTGGTTAGGGAGTAGCCCTTGCAAGCAGAAGGTCAATGGCACCACTGGGGTACCCTTGATCAAGATACCATCTCCAAACGCTGCTCCCTGTGTGCTGTGTTCCTGGCTGCCTGGGTTAAATTCAAAGAAAGACACTGTATGGTGTGGAGTGTTCACGTATGAAAATTGACACTTTACTCTGCTTCTTAGTTGCTTCACACCATGCAATGCAAATATGTAAAAATATCAAGTTACCTCAATCAATAATAATAATAATAATAATAATACATTCATTTAGGGCATTTAACAAATAGCTAAGAAGAGACAAAAGAACAAGCAAGACGATAAAATGCCATTATAGCACCACAAAGACCAACACAACAGAATGCTGTCAACAGTTGTAAGCTAATTTGGAAAGGTAGGTCTTAAGCGAGTTTTTAAATGAGATGATAGATGAGGAGTTTCTGATGTCACTAGGAACGGAGTTCCACAGAAAGGGTGGGACAACAGTGATGGTCCTGTTACCCCAGGAGCAGTATTTGGTTTCTTTAGGAACTGAAAGGACATTGGAATCAGCAGAGGGAAGGGAGTGTTTGAAGGCGTGACTATGAAGAAGATCAGCTATGTATGATTGTGCCAAATTGTAGTTGTGAAGGTGAAGAGTAGAAGTTTAAACTGAAAATGCTGCTGAGCAGGAAGAACAACATTAAGGCAGGTAAAACTTCTGAATATTGGAAATGTAATAATGTAGCATATCTTTTTTTGAAGGAAAAAGCCGAGTTGCAGGAGCTCTCTGAACGCTTGCAGAAGGATGGCGTGCCTCCTGATGCATCGGCAGATGAGCGACAGTGTCACCTGTGGCGTCTGCTTCAGCACAGTGAGGGCAGCTTGACCTCAGCCTCAGAGGAGCTGCAGGTGCTGCGCACACAGCAGGCCAGCGAGATGAGAGAGGTGAGCCTCCAGATGGCAGGCTGCAGAAGTCTTTCTAAAGCATATTTAATGATCGCCCCTTTCATAAACATTTTATCATGATCATTCAGTCTTTCCACAAAGAGAGGAGTTCATTGACTTTAGTGACTTTTTTTGTTGCAATTTTATCACTTCTTAATTGGAATTTTCATTTATTCAGGTGGAGAGTTATGTGGAACACATTCGAAACATGCTGGAGGAGCGAGAATGTCTGACAGCTGAATATGAACGGGACTGTGAGCAGCTCCGTGCTGAGCTTGCACAAATGAAGCACCAGCAAGGTAAGCTTACTGTGATAATCTACTCATGTTCTCAGAGATCGTAGTGTTTAAAGTGCCTTGGATATCCCTCCAAGATTCAAGTTTTCTTATTATCTTATACCAACTTTCTGCCAGTAAATAATTGTCTATGGGTGTTTTAGAATGCCAGTATAAGGAGGTGATGGAGATGCTGGAACAAGAGGGCCTAGCTGAGATCAGTCATAGCAGTGCCAGCGAGCAGGTGGCCTATCTACTGGTGGAGAGAGTTACTCTGTTGGAGAGGTTGGAAGCTGCAGAGAGGAAGCTTGATACCCAGACTCTCACAGGCAACCTCAGGGAGGTTCATCTACAGGTGCTACTCCACAACCAAACAGTGAAGGAGGTTCATTCAGTCAGGCAATATTGACATTTGTAATCGATTATCTATAGACATTTGGTTTCAGGATGAACTCCCAGTAGCACATAAAAGATCGAACATAAGCACATAAAAGATTGAAATTAATATTTTTATTTTATGTAGGACTGCATATTAGCAAAGCAGATTAGCAAACCCATTTATCGTTAGAAAGTGTTCCTACAACAGAAGGTCTTTAGCAGAGTTTTTGAATCAGATTCAGAAGATGTGGCTGATTAAGTACTGTTCCTGACTGTTGGGAAACAAATAAAGAAGTTTCTTTTTACTGACATGTCTAAAAAGTTTAGTCTGATTTTGTCTGTTTGTACAGGGCTTTCATCTCTTTTATAAATATGATAATATAATATAAGACCTTTATTTCTCCCAAGGGAAATTATTTTAATAATTCATTTTATCCTTAGCGCAACAAGAAAGATAAAAGATAATGAAACAATAGAATAAAAAAATAGTGCAACACAATACAGGAAAAATCAGGGGAAAAAGTAGAACATTTGTGCTAATAATTCAACTTTTATTTTCATGTATTCTGACTCTGGTGGCAATTAGGAGGAACTGGACCACATGCGGCAAACTCTAGAGGAGGAGCTCAAGCAGCAAAGGCAAACCGTTCACCACACTATGAACAAGGTGAGGACACATTATATTCTCTGCTGTGTTTAGCCAGTGCAAGATTTTGAGACCTGACAGAACTCAGTATCTTTTTGTGTGACTTCTATTTTCCCACGCTCGTTATGACTTTACATTTCATTCCAATGGACAGGAATCTTCAGCTCAGAGCCCCTGGAGGAAGCTCTTTGGGGTGCGCAAGGCTGCACAAAGGGCACAGACCTCTGCTCCTGTATGTTCCTGAAACTGCCACATTAGCTTTTTTGCTTGAGTTATCATGATTGGCAAAATTGTGTAATGAGTGTAAGGCAGAGGAGTAAGTCGTTTTCGCTTTGCTTGAGATGTACTTTTAGCAGATAAGGCCTCCCTCAGATGCCCTCATGTGCATATCTCACTGGTCACATGGTCTTATCCCAAGGAACAACATAAATGATTGCTGCTTCTAACACTGCAGCCTCCTAATGTCTAACCATAAGAACTTGGTTTTAATAAGCCACTAATCAAAGCTTGTTTTCTTTATTTGGAGCCAATGGTGGTTGAAATAGGCTCTGTTTACTCGAAAGCATGTTTTGCATTTTAGCTTCACTCAAACTCCTCAATGTGGCAGTTGCATGGTGAGCACATGCATGGATGCTGGTCAGACTCCCACCCACCACTGCTTTTGCCAAAATCAGAAAAGTTTTTAATTTGTGATTGTAAAAGTTGTTTTTTGTCTAAGCAGGCCCACAGTGAAGACCTGGAACAGGAGCGCACAGAAAGGCAGAAGCTGGAAAGAGATCTGGAGGAGGCGTCCAACAGACTCACTATGGCTCATGAAGAGATTCGCAACCTGACCAATGAGCTGGATCTGGCTCGGAAAGGAGTTTGTGGTGGGTAGCACAACGATTCTATGTTTATGTCTTTAGTATCTGAATATTTAATCAATCCTGACTATATATGTCAAATTCCTGAATCCATGGCAGTGCCTGACCTGCAGACAACAGGAGCAGAAGTGGCACAGCTGAAAGAGGAAGTAGAAAAGCTGAAACAGTGTGGTAAGCACTTTAACTGTCAAACCCACCTATGTGATATACACTGATGTGTTAACCCCTTGATTCCCAGGCTCAAACTTAACTGAATTTTGGGCACACATATAGGCCCTACTTAAGGTGTTAAGGAAAAGCTGCAGCTTCTAAACAGAAAATGTTTGGCAGATATGGTGGAGCTACAGAAGGCCAAGGAGCACAATGAAAGACTTGACACCGAGATTCGGGTCCTGAGGGATAGAGTACGCTCTTTGGATTCTGAGAGAAAGGCTCTTTTAAAATTGGTGAGTACTTATTTGAATATTTTGAGTGCTGCTGTCTTTAAAAAGTGACTTACAGACAATGTGTTCTCACAGAGCACTTGTTTTATTTCTAGATATAGTTACACACAGTAGAAATGTGAATGTTTTTTCAAACTTCTTGACAGAAAGCGTATGCAGATAATGAAACAAACATTCCTATCTGCACTATAGATTGTAAATTTCAAGCCAAATTACAATTATGTAGACAATACAAAACACACTCCAACTAATTCTGGCTGGTGCTTGAAGAGACTCAGTAGGTCAGCAGTAAAAAATTAGATGCTGTGCTAACCAGCTGATCTGTGTTTCAGGTTGATGAAAATGACAATAATCCAGGCCTTCTAGATTCACCACTGAATGATAAACACGAGCATTTGCACAAAAGGTATTTAACTGTTTTAACACTTCTTTAAATGCATTGGCTGAACGCAATTTGACAACACAGGGCAACAAAAATCATTACATTTTGTAGTGTTTCTTATACAATCCCGGTGCTGATTTCGGTGGTAATGTTTATTTTCATGTAGCTTCAAGGGTTCAGTTAGAAATATCATTTTTCGAAAAAAAAACTAAACTTGGCTGACATTGTACTTTTGTTCCACTAACTTTTTGCATATTAATATGTTGTTTGTTTGTTGTCAACCTCCACCCACTGAGCGTGAGACACACATCAGTGAGACTAATATGAAAATAGTAGTAGTATTACAATAATCTTATAATGAAAAATATACATACAATCAGAACCAGCATGCAAAATTTGACTAAGAAATGAAACAAGACCATTCACAAAAAGTTGTTTCCCAGTGCAGTGGAAAAATTTGTAGTCAACAAGTTTCACATTGTTCACACTGTGTGCTGTGCTGTGGTGGGTCCACCCATAACAATAAGGGGCCACTTTACTGTATTTCTTTACATTAGTAAGTTTCAGTTTGTCCACACTGCTCCATCCAATGCTTTGTTTTTGCATTTACCCTTTATGTAAGATGCAGATAATATTTAGTGTTTGCTGTGTGTGGGGGGTGACAGGTGTCAAAGAGAGTCTGAGGATAAGGACTGCCGTCTGCGAGAGTTGCAGAGGAGGCTGCAAAAGCAGCAGCAGGAGCATGAGGAGCTGGTGGAGAGGAATGAAGAGCTGGAGGCATTGCTGGGAGAAGCGCAGAACAAGGCTAAAGAGGAGCGAGAACTCCATGAGTGTGAAGTGGAGGGATTGCAAAGAAAAGTCAGGCTTCGTGTTGCTTTGAGAAATTTTCCATTCAGTGATCATTCCTGAATGATCTTTTAATATAATTTTTATCTGATTGATTTTGATCTGTTTTTGTTTTGTTACTGTCACAGATTAGAAATATGGAAGAAGAGCTGAATATGAAGAGTGCGCAGAAGCCTGTGGAAAAGGGAGATCAGACAAAAGAGATGTCTGAGGTAACTAGCCAGTGATGGCGTTCACCATTAGTATTTGCATGCATCTTGGTTGAATGCTCATGTGTATTTTTCCATGTTTTCTAATACATTTTAATTAAAAGCTTAAAGATGGTGGAATTCAGGAGAGACTGACATTTCTTGAGGGTCGTCTTGCTGAGGAGAAGGACTGGAGAAAACGGTTAGAGGTGGACCTAGCTCTAGCCCAGTCTTCCCTTACAAAAGAGCAGCAGGTAACAAAGTAGATACACAGCAGCAGCGAATCTATACTGACATTCGTTTATAGACATGAGTTGTTGTTTAAATACCTTTAATTAAATAAGGAGAACTTATTATATTGATATTATGTACTCCTTGTCTGCAGACAATGCTCAGAGACCATGAGGAGCTGAAGAGGCTGCGTCTAGAGGTGCAGAGCTTACAGGCTGCCTGCCAGCAAGAGAAATCCCTCAACAAGAACTTCACACAGATTAAGGGAGAAAAAGCAATTTTGGAAGAAAAGGTGATGACATTAACATGTTGACTCTGAGCAGATCATTCATTTAATATTGACTTGTTTGTGTAGGATGTCATTTGTGGGAGTTGCTTGTCAATTCCTAAACATTTTAAATACACAAATCCACATAGCTAGTGTGTCATTTATTTGTGTTATCTTGCAGCTGGCCCAGTTGGAACGAGCTCAGACACGTCTCCAAGACGACCTGGCACGGCAGACAGAGAACAGCAGAGTGCAGGAAGGCCTGAGAGAGAGCAAGGAGCAGGTGACACAGCTTAAGGCTGTCGTCGAACAGCTAAGATCAGAGCTATCTACACTGGAGAACAAGCACAGCACTCTAAGGTGAGGTGCCCTTTAGAAATATATATATATTAAAAGAATTATATAACATTACAGTGTACGGTAAACTGGTCTGGCCTCCTTGTTGCCATGGAGGATACTGGGCATTTGTTACTGGGCTACACCATGTTTTGTTTTGAATAACTTGCTTGTAGGACATGGACATGTAGCATTTTAGTGCTTTAAAAAACTTAACAATGATTTCAGGCAAAGCTACCATATGCTCATGACCGACTACAGATTATGTTGTGTGATAGGGATGAGTTGGTAGAGAAGCGCAGACAAATAATGGAGCTGCAGACTGACGTGAGTATTAGAGCCCAAGAAAAGCTGCAGGCAGAGAGCCAGGCGGAGCGACTCAGTCTGGAACTGCGTTGCATAAAGGAGCAACTCCATGCTGCAAGCGAGGAGAAACCATCTGACCCTAATCCTAAACCTTCAGTAGGAGAGGACAAAGGGCTCAGCCAGGTAAGACTAACGTATTGTCTGAGCTGAAAAGCATATCAGGTTGATTATCCCATATGGAATTTATTAACACTTTATTTCATTTGTTTCATCATATATGAATGGACGTTTCCTGCATTTATGCCACATGTGTCATACACTAATTCAAATATGTTGTGTAGATAAAATGTTTGTAGTGGTGCAAAAATCTAGTCATTTCATTTAATTCTGCACTCATTTGTCCCAAAATGAGCCTATCATTTTCCAAACATATTTATTGTACAGCAATACCCCGCTTTTTGCAGGGGTCGCGTGAAAAATGTGAAAAAATGTAATGTGTTTCGGTTAAAAAAAAAAAACCCTGATCTACAAATGAGGGCTCGATGGAAAGGTCTCTTGGAGATCAATCAAACCATGGAGTTTGAAGTGCCTGAGTGCTTTTCCTGCCAAGATATGCAACTCAGAATGTCGCAGTACAATAGTGTTGGGACACCGAGGCGAGGTGAGCGGTTTTTGGGGAATAACCCCTGATAAAAATATAAATGAGTGCTCGTTGGAAAGGTCTCCTGGAGATCAATCGAACTTTGGAGTTTAAAGTGTGCTTGCACCACGGAGAAATCGCGCTTGGAGTGCGGGGCCCCACCGTGGTGTGGAATTCAAAAAGTGTGAAAAAAAAAGTGCTTCCAGGTCGACTACAGCCTGCCCTGAGTCCTCTTGTGTGAAAACATCCAGAAAGAAATATATTTATTGCCACAAAAAAGCAAAAAATAAAAAGGCAGAGGATATTTGCAGTTTCCGCGTTATTGTGGGGGTTTCCGCGTAAAACTATGAGTTCGTTCTCAAAAAAACTGTAAAAACTGTAAAAAAAAACAGTAAACCCATTTACTGCATTGTATTTTATTTTTGCTCTAACACTGTGAGAATCGTTCCTCCAGTTATATAATAGTCCCTCCAATGTATTTTTTTAAATGAATTGTGCTATTTCACGATGTGCTGGGTCATTTTATAAACACAGTTGTCACGGGCCCTTTTGTATCAAGTTTGTGAATTTGAGGTAAAATAAAAGGCCTAAATAAACATGGTCAATAAAATTTTATAGAGTTTGTGTAATAACAGAAACAGTTCTTTTGATGCTATCTGCATGTACATCTCGTCATCCGTGCTTCGTTCTTTCATGTACCTCCTGCCTTGAGAAAATGAGATGGTAATATGCATATGTGAGTGATTGAAGTGGAATGATGCATGATAAACGGAAGCAAGCAAGCGAGAAATGTTCTAACAGTAATTAACTTTGATCTGTATCTGAACCTATGTCAGGTTGCGTCCGTGAATTTTAGGCAATGGGCATGGAAAGTCCGTGAATTTGATCTTGAAGAAGATGTAGGTACCCTGAAACAGTGACATTAAATTGCAGTAAGGGCTAATGCATTGTACTTGTTAGTTTATCTCAGATTATCCAGGTATTAACTCATATGGGGTTTCAGTCTGTAGCAAGTATAGATCTTTTAATGAGTCGCTGTTAAGGAGCTGGTATGTAAGCTGTGTGCTGCTTTCCCAGGTGGCGTGTGTGAGGTCGGAGATGAGCAAGTTGCACATTACTCTGGAAGAAGAGAGACAGCTGGCCGGCCAGCACCAGCTGGCCTTGCAGGCTCAGATCAGTGAGGCCCAGGCCCGGACCAAGGTCTGCCAAATCTTTAATATGGAAACACACACACACACACACACACACA